>NDXB01013368.1:0-18570 GCA_002631895.1 Agapornis roseicollis | reverse complement strand
GCCTCAGCACCCTCACAGGGGACAGCTTCTGCCTAAGAGCTCAGCTCAATCTCCCCTCTGGCAGGTTAAAGCCATTCCCCTTGGCCTGTCCCTACAGGCCCCCAAAGCTCCTCTCCAGGTTTCCTGCAGCCCCTTTAGGCACTGGAGCTGCTCTCAGGTCTCCCCTCAAGGAGCCTTCTCTTCTCCAAGCTGACCCAGCCCAGCTCTCTCAGCCTGGCTCCAGAACAGAGCTGCTCTAGCCCTCGCAGCATCTCTGTGGCCTCCAACAGCTCCATGTCCTTCTTGTGCTGGGGGCCATAGAGCTGGATGCAGGACTGCAGGGGAGTCTCACCAGAGTGGAATAGAGGGGGAGAATCCCCCTCTCTCAACCTGCTGGCCACAGTCCTTTTGATGCAGCCCAGCATACAGTTGCTGGCAGCGTTCACAGAGACTACTCACTTTTTGATCAGCAGATGGGTCTGCACCCTGCTAGTGGCAGATCCTTCCCCTTAATAATAACTGGATATTTTTGATGCACACATAAAATCTGCAATCTCTTTTTTTGTTTATTTGGGTTCAATGTCTTACTGTGGCCACTTTCCATTACAAAATAAAAAGTTGCTTCCATTGTTTCCCAGTTTTCAGTTCTTAATTATGTAAAATAGCCTTTTTCGTGCCAAAAGGAAAAAACAATCCAACTTCTTTCTTGTGGCTTTGTATCTCTTTATCCATTTCACTTTTATCGGTCTCTTTCTTAAATGAAAAATTTCAATTCAGTGAGTCCCTTTTCATATCAGAATGTTTCACCTCATTCAGCTCTTCACAGTCCTTGAGCTCTGATAACTCTTTTTTGCAATAAAATGGCCAGTCATGAACAGTACTAAAATAGGCTTCACCAACTGACTTATGTAAAAGGCTTTATGAAAACCTTTGTGTTGCCTACCATCCCATTCTCACATCCTGTCAACTTTTCTTATTACAAATGTACTTGGAGCAGAAGTCGTTATTGTGCCTTCTACCATGATGCCATGTCCCTGCCTGTTAAAGATACACCAGTTATGACATTTACTTTGCTTTCACTGTGACATAGATTCTATTATTCAGACACATTACAGACATTCAGAATACCAAGGTTCAGCTGAAATACTCCCTGAAGAAAGGAAAATTAGCTGTCAGCAAGGGACTATATAAAGAACAAAAGCAAACAAAATTACCAAAGAGGTAGGAAATACATGGCAGGAAACAAAGAAGAAAGCAAGAAAATAACAAAGTGAAGCCCAAAGCATGTTTTAACTCTCCTTTTACTTTTCCAATAAAAACCTGAATAGATTGCAAATCTGGCTTTTGTCTCTACATACATGAATGGATATTTCATTTTCAGATCACTCTTTCATGTTCATTCCAGTTTAATGACAGGGATATCTTGTCATCATCACCTTTTAGGTACTGAAGGTCTCCATAACATGGGTGGAGGAATCCGCATCCAAATCACAATGAGAAAAATAGATATATATGCCAAGGACACTTCTAATTCTGGCCACTGCTTGTATTGACAATCCCACTAGAGGATTGTGCCAAACTTGTTTGAACAATAGTTAGGTGAATTTGGATCTGTATGAATGTTTTAGGTTCAGCTACTGAGTTCAATTTAAACAGTAAAAAATTGAGCCTGTTCCAGAGATGTTTAAATTATTATGACAAAAACTCTGTGGCTTCAGCCAAATGCAGCCAAGTTTAACTTTAGTCGTGTGAAGAGAAATGGGTCGTTCACAGTTTTAAGTTAAGCACAATGGTACATCCCTGCAGAACTGCGTCAAAACGTGAAACTCCCATTGAGTTAAAAAATACACTTTGACAATAACAGCATTAGCCTGACAGTTTATACTGAAAACAAACAAAACCCCCCTAGCAAATGCACTAAAGTGAGCTTATAAATATTAATTTGACATTCCTACCAACAGAAATAAATAAAAGCTCAAAAGCCAAGCATTTGTAATCATGGGAGACGTTTGTGTGTTCTGTTTCTCATACATTGTAGGGTTTGGTTAGTGTTTTTCCATTGTTTATATTTCCAGACCAATTTGCTCTCCAAATTATGCTGTATCTTACTGGGAATCTATGCATGAATTTCAATTTCTTCACTTCAAAAAGGTAGATGAGAGAAGTGGATAGGGGACCTGTCTGTTTATTTACCATTTGAAATGCAGATAGAAGTCATGCAGTTGCAGATAAAGAGAATCCCTCCTTGTCATACCAAGTGGCAGTGGTTAATTGTGATGCATCATGAAGCGTATGCATTGTCAAGAAACAGACACATTAATCTTGGGAAATGTCATTGGGCAGATCAAGACACACTGGTCAATAAAACCCAAATGGCTTTGTCACTCTGGAGATATAAAAGGAGATGCCTAAACTGTGAAAAGCAAGAGGACTTACAGTACAGTTTGAATAGCATTTTCCTTTACTTTCAAAATTTGACTTTTCCTCACTGACTTCAGTCAAAATTCATGTGCTGTATCAATTCCTGTATTGATGCTCCTGTATCAATTCCTGTATTGATGCTCCTGTATCAATTTCAGATTGTTTCTATCAAACTTCTTTGCTCAAACATCCTCTATAAAACCAACTCCTTCTGAAAGTCTGCTTTGTTTAGAAATATGACCTAGAAATACTGACAGCCTCAGACCTTCTATGATCAATAGCTTTATGAGATACCCTCACCTATGGCACCCATCAGCACATGGTTGGGTGAATGCTCTGAGTACACTGTGAAGCTTGAACATCTGCCAAGGGTGTCTGTTGCAAGATTCCTATGGACAGGTTCATCACTGGCCAGAGTTACCTAAGGGGAAAAATTGTTTGAATTGTACCTGACAAAACAGTTTCTTTCTATATCAGTTCTATTCTCCTGTGAAGAATATAAAGAGATTTTGGTCCCGCAGTAAACCTTTCAAGGCGCATGCCATCCACCTGCCTGACGCTTATGCTCTTCTTCTTGCTTGGGACAGCTACAGATCTCCTGAAAAGAATCTTATTTTCCAAGCTGCACAGGATATCCACAGTGCTCAGGTCCCATTCTGCCACATCTGGAGGGCAAGCAGACCAAGATACTTGTGAAAACCACCTCTGAAGGAACCAATCCCTCCTAAGTTGTTTGCTGTGACCAGAAATACTTCCTCACTGCTGTATAAAGCCCATTTTTCACTTCTACTTGACTCAGGTCCAACAGAAACTGTGGCAAACAGTAACCAGAGAAATTATATTGTTTACCATTAGCTGATGCCAAATGTGGTAGTTTCTAGGAGACATGGCTAGGAGACATGGTTGTATCACCTGTATTACGAAGCTGAGATAACAGAGCTGTAGTGTGGGTTGGGGTGGAGGAGGAAAGTAGAAAGAGTGGTACAGGCTTGAGACAGTTCCTCGTCTGTGCTTACAGTGAAGCAAAGTTTATTTCAGTGTCCCTCAGATCAAGCTCCAGGGCCCAATTTCCTTGTTTGAAAGAAAAAACATCTGAGGCTCCCAGGCAGCCAGGGAATACAAGAAATATCAGTCAGCATGAAAAGGATCTGCCTTGGCACAGTATCAACTTGTCAAGGTTTCTGCAAAGCATCACAGGGAAAAAAGGCTTCTAAAATGATTTGAAAGTTGCTTTGTTGCTGTTTTCAGAGGGCTCCTTCCAAACATGAGGGTAAGCATGGAAAAGGTGATGATTTGAAGATGTAAAAGCAAAAGGGAGGAAGCTGGCATCATCAGCCCATCAAAGATGGAAGCTGACATTCAAAAATGAACAAGAGATGACAAGACACATGGGGATGAGACAAGAAGGTTGTTCAAAGTGAAAACAATATCATGTTGTATAAACAGAAACTAATAGAAGAATGCAGGAAGGAGGTGATATTGTCAATGTACTGGGGCAGGAAAATGCCTCTGCTGTGAATTCTGAATTCATTTAAATGGGAAAAGCTGGATAAAAGAGTCTTGCAGTAAGTGAGATGCCAGGTGATAAGAGCCTGGATAAGACTTTGAGTTACGTTACAGTAACACAAAGAACACATCCTGAAAAGAAGGTGTGCAGAAGGATTTGCAAGATCCAACCAGAGGGTAGAGGACAGCTCATTTTCATGAATTTGCCCTCAAAAACAAAAAGACCAAAAGAGACAACAGTGGAAAACATTAACAATGGTGGTGGCTTGAGTTGATATGTAGATGTCAGTCAGACCTGTCAGAAAAGCAACCCCAGACCACTGTCTGGACAGAACAAAAATGGCCTGGAGTAGGCAGACAAGTCTGTGACCCACCGAAATAGACATGATAAGATAAATCTGTATTTGTGGATAACGGTACCAAAACCAAAGAGGAAAGTAAATTAAAATCAAGGGCAGATCTTTGTGGCATCCTCACAGAAAGCTGGGTGAGGGTCAGAAGATGACAAAATGTGATTCAAAATGTGACAAGATCATAAAATGTGATTCTAATGACATTAAAGTCACTAAAGGCAAGAACATCCTGGGATGTTCTTGGCCAATGGCATCAACAGCAGCTGAAGGTCAGTGAGGAAAGGCACATTAGACTGGATCTAAGGAAGCAATTCTTTCCTGTTAGGGTGGTGAGATCTGGAATGGGTTGCCCAAGGAATCTGTGAGTGCTCCATCCCTGGCAGTGTTCAAGGCCAGGTTGGATGAAGCCTTGGGTGGTTTAGTGTGNGGCATCAACAGCAGCTGAAGGTCAGTGAGGAAAGGCACATTAGACTGGATCTAAGGAAGCAATTCTTTCCTGTTAGGGTGGTGAGATCTGGAATGGGTTGCCCAAGGAATCTGTGAGTGCTCCATCCCTGGCAGTGTTCAAGGCCAGGTTGGATGAAGCCTTGGGTGCCATGGTTTAGTGTGAGGTGTCCCTGTCCATAGCAGGGGGGGTTGGAACTGGATGATCTTAAGGTCCTTTCTAACCCTAACTATTCTATGATTCTATGATTCTATATAGAGACTTTACTTGGTAAGAACCACTGCAGACGTCATTGAAGGCAGGTAAGAAATGCCAGTTGGACCGAAGAAAGTCTAAATCAGATTCAGAAGAGAAAGTCTTATTTTAAGACAAAATCTCTCACTTCATCTGTTCTGTATTCTTTCATATTTTTGGCTTCATGCTCTTACAATTTCCTACTTACATAACTCCTTGGAAGTGTACAGAAAGAGAGGAATTATTGGGATTGTGGTCCTATGTCTGGATAAATGCTACTGGAGTGCTGCTATGTGCCCACTGCCACTTGTTGAGGTTCCTTACAAGAAACACTGCAGTCAAAGAAGCCTTCCAATGGCACTGCCCTTCCCCTCCAGGGGAGCACACTGCCAAGGTAAGGCTTATCTACATAGGATTGAGAGCTTGCATAATCCACTGGTTCTGCACTATGAAGTCAGGCAAAGCAGGCTGGCAGTGTCTTCTGCTCATGTGGTAGCAACTCTTGCTTTCAACTTCGAAGCACCCTGGTTCAACCTGCAAGGTGTCAATTCAGAAACAGAGGCTGTCACAGCTGTGGTGCTGCATCGCTTTAATGGATAAAGAATTCATTTCCTAGAGTTGTGGAAATGGCACCTTTTTGAAGAAACCAGCTTTTAAAACCAAAGATTGGCTTTAATAGCTAAATATTTGTGCTCTTACTAACTTCATTTCTCTTTCTCTATTACTCCCCATTCATTAATGGGTTCCTCTAGTGTTGACAGGCTTTCTTTTAATTGAATGTACTCTGGATCACAGTTTCAGCATATTATTTAGTGAGAAAGGAGAGAAACCTTTACTTCTCTCAACAGATGAACAGAGTTTCAGTTACAGTGAAATAACTAACACATCCTCATTAAACCATCATTTAACACAATGTCTCAATGAGTGTAGCTCCCATTAACAGTCATACAAATGAAAAGAGCTGTAAGCTCTGGACCAGTTAATGATAGATGCTAATTAGCAGCAGTTGAACAGAAGAAGCCATCTTAACTAAACAGACAAATCTCTGCACTAAAAAAGCCATCAAGCTCCCACTTATAATGAGGTTAATTTAAACCTACTGTTGAACAAAACCAGACCTCACGCTTGAAGGAAACACTCATTGTCCTTCTCCTAACTGCAAAAGGGAAAATAACTTTTAGGTGGAAAAACCCTAGTTCAGCACATGTTGTAGAATGACTGTATGGGCCCCATTCTTCTCTTCCTGCACAGTGGCAAAAGTCACGCTGGATCAGTGGCCCCAGGGTTAGCTTACATTGCTAAGGATAAGCCAACAACAGAGCAGCAGATGCAGACTCATTGTCACAAAAACTTGAATCCTTGCGATCACTGCAGCTCCAGAGCTGATGCTTCACCCAGAGCTCTTGTTCTGTACTTTCAGCTCTTCCACAACATCATTTTTCTCCGAAGTCTCAGTTTAAAAACCCTCAAGTGCTATATTGGACATAATATTACAAAATAAGACACATGTTTCCTGCCTGAGTTTTCATTCCTCTCCTAAAACACGATCATCTTCTGTAAGCCTTTAGGCTTTCTCCTTGCTCATTTTATTCCATTTTTCACTCCATCTCAGCCTCACTCAGCAAGCTTCTGCAAACCTTCATGGGTAGCAGTCAGTGAGTGCCTGGTATGGGGTCACTCTGTGTGCTTCTTCAGCTCCTCCACCTTTGCTCTCCTTTCCTTTTGCTTTTCACAACTCTGTACCACTGGTTTTAAGGTCAGCCCTAAACCTCACTACACAGCATCCCCTCCATAATAACTCCTCTGACCAGGTATAAGAGCTCTTAGAGTAACAAGGCCAGTGATGCCATCAGGGTCTATTTCTAGACACAGTGCTTGGTCTCACAGGTTATGTTTAGTACAATATTCCACTAACAGCACATGAAAAAGACTGGAACTCAGTTCCCTCTCTCAGTGTTTCCAGCTCAGCAAGACCTCTAAGACAGAAAGATAATGGCACTACAATTGGCAGATATGATTCAACATACAAAAATTAAAGCTATGAAGAAGGGTTGCTGGCTGGTTTTTTTTAGCCCAAGATGATTTTTCTGAGTAGAGTCCTGCTTTTTAAAGGGACATTGATCCATTTCTTCCAGCAGAGACCATTAGGATTAATGGTTGATACACACAGACCTCCAGTGAGAAGATTGTCTATATTCATCAGATCTGTATCAGTTCATTGTTTCTTAGCCCATTTTTTCGGAGGAAGAAAGGATGGACTGGTTTGCTTCATAGGCTTTGCAAACACAAGTAGGGAAGGTAGAAGCTTCCTAATACTGCCTGAAAAGACCACAGCTGTGAAGCAAAGCAGAGCATCACCTCATTACTGGTGAATCTAAAGCATTTTTTTGGACTCTCTGACAGTTTGCCACGTTAAAAGCAAACACAGCTCAGCTGAAGTGAACAATATTGTGCTTGTTCACAGCTGCATTCAGATCTAGCAATCGCCTGCCACAGCAAGATGAAGTTAATGCCAGATGTTACTAACGCAACTGAAAATGAAGTTCTAGAATGAAAACAATAACATCTCATTTGGGAAACTCTACAAAGGATGTAAGAAGCCAGATTCTCAGATGGAGGGAACAAATGCAAGTCAGTTTGCATCAGCTCAGAGTCTGGCCCCTATCTCTGTATCATAGGTTCAAATTGAAAACACAAATTAGAAACTGATAACTTAGAACAGGAATGCAAATCAAATGAGGAATGTAAATCAAAGGGTAATAAATTTTGCCAGAGGTTACTCTTGTATTAAAGAAGCTCTCCAAACAAACAAATTTGAAAGAAGGCTTTGAAGTACCTGAACATGACTTCTAGCTTTTGTAACAGCCTACTTGGTACCTATTCAAGGACCTGTATAAATATGTTTGATACTTGGAACTGGAATTGGACAAGCTCTTTCCACTTGATGACAGCAAATAGGGGCCTGCAACAACAGACCTTTTAAATTAAAAAGAAAAACAATAGAAAGCAAGCACTGGGATCCTGGCCTGTGAAATTCATGATGAAGATCAGTTAGAATTAAATGATGCATTTTGGTAGAAAATTAAATATATGGTTTCCTATAAGCATAAACTGTTATTTTCCCTCAGACATTCCTAGACAGATTACAGAAGCAGTTTTTAAGCTAATAAATAGGAAATCTTCTCAATAGCAGGGATTTGGCTTCCCTGTGCTCCTGAGAATATCTAGTCAGGGAACTGCCTAATTTATATTTTCTAAGTGGAAGATAAAGCTAATTACTTCGAAGTGGAACAATAATTGCCATCAGAAATTAATTCCAGTAGCAGACAAAATCCCAGGCACCAATTTATAAAATAGAGATGTTTCAGCCCTCTGTGTATTTGAGGATAATCTAGCGTTCTGATCAACAATGAGGACTAACCATCAGTTTGCTTGGTTACAATGCCTAGCAAATCTGGCAGGCGTTTTTCTCACAGACAACAACTTCCAAGCCCTTCGAGGAAGGACAAATAGGAAAGAAACCATGAAGAGAAAAATTAATTAATAGTGCAGGAAATGACTGGTGGGAGGGGGAAATGGGAAAGAGTTCAAATTACAGGCTCAAAAACGGCCTGGGGGCAGAGCAGAGCAGACACTAGCAGAGCAGACACTAAATAAAGATCCTCCTGTTCCTCAGAGGTCTCCATGGAGCTGGTTGATAATGCCCAATGGTGCCCAGAGCCATGAGAAGACAAGGTGAAGAAGCAGACCTCATAGTCACTCAATCCTTCCCATCCCCCTTCTCCTGGTGGCATTGGACCCCACAAAGCCCTCTGAAGACTACAGATGCTAGAAGGTCATGCTGGAAGGAGGTCACAAACCAGTACCCAAGTGCTTTTTGTGCACCTCCATTGCAGTCTTGGCTCTTTCTTCATCATTCCACCACGCTTGTGTATTCACAACTGAGTTTAACTTAACATAAGCTTCACCATTGAACGGACTGCAAATTGCCCCTAAGGAAAAGCCCTCATGTCTAATGCTGCTGTTGTCACTCTATGGCCAGTGCGTAGAGGAAGAAATCCCTCTTGGCAGCAATTTCTGAGACTCCACATTTTCGTTGGAGCTTAATATACCTTCAGATTTCTATGTAATAGTCCCATAGGCAGCCTCTGCCTGAGATGTCTGGATATTATTAAAACCACAAGAGCCTCCAAAATCCATCACAAAGCTACCTTCTGCCTTGCATTTTGCTTACACTTGTTTCTAACACAGAAAAAAAATCACAGATTTTAAACCTTCCCCAGTTGTTTTCTCTAGTTCCAAGCCATTTGTGGACCATTATAGGTTTTCAGTGCTCTATTGCTCGACTCAAGTATTTCCTGAGCTTCCCTTGCTCCTGTTTAATAATGAAAGCTTACAAACCCCCTCTTTTGCTTCAGCAGCACTACTCAAATAACTTCAGTACCCAGAAAATCATTTTCATTCTGCATCCAGCCCAAACCCACACACTTACCAGGGAAGGCTTAGGCCTTCAGCTTGTAAGGACATAAAGAAACTTTAGCAGAGAAACAAGTCACTATAGCAACACATGTTAAAAATGAGAAATTCTATTTTGTGGTGAGAAGGAAAGAGGATATTACTAAAAAAATAAGTGTCGCAGCCTCTATGCTTGTGTACCTCAAATACATGAATAGTCCTACCTGGGGATACTCAGTGTCACTGCACACCACAGATCTCTGGTTTCTGAGCTTTTTTATGCATCGTGCTCCTGTTTGCAAACCTTTCCTATGCACTCCTGAGAACAAACATCCTACCGCTTGTTCCATATGAAACTTAATGTCCTCCTGCTATTTTGTCTGACTCCAGCAGCTGAAGGAGAGTTTCCCCAAAAGCACAGGATGTTTTAAAGCCTTATATTCCATGCTCATTTTTAAGCGCACATCAGAATTGTTTGTTCAGGTTTTCTGCCTTAAAAAAACACCACACTACCAATGTATCAGCATGGTTTTCCTCCAAATACTATAGTTACCTAGGAGAGTATTTTGGTTACACTGTCTTTGCATTTCTCTGCCTGCTGCTATTGATTAAAGCCACTTGCAGGGCTCCAGGCATGTCAGAGTCCTCCAAGTGCAGGCACAGCTGCTTGCAGTCAGCTGCATGCATTCCTGACCAAGGAAGTATGGAATGGAGCTGGAAGCCCAGCCACCTGTTCCTACATGTTTTACTAACTAAGGTTGACTGTATTTTTCTATAGAAACAGAAATTCTTACTTATGGCTTACTATCAAAGCGCCCTGGAGTGTAGTGGAGGACACCTGGATGCTCTGCTAGGTAGACCAGGTAGACAGAGCTCATTAGTCATGGATAAGCAATGGGAAAAGTGTGAAATATCAAGTTTGAGATTGAGCTTTCAGGTAACATGAACTTAATTCCCCCAACTGCCAAAAGCCTTTGTGACACTGAACAAAGCATAGAGTCCTTCTTCCTCTCTGTTTCCCATATGTAAAATGGTGACCTAAGCACTCTGCAGCTGCATGAGTGTACTGTGAGGACCTGATCATTAACACAAACAGCGCTATTAGCTCTCTACTGCAGGGGGAAGGAAAATCTCCTGCCTGCTGTTATAGATGCGAGGCTATACTCATTTCCAATGCTCAGATAAGCATCAAGGCCAATTTCCCTTCTGCCTCTGACTCTTCTTAGAATGTAACTTAAGATAAAAACTCAAAGTTATTGAAATTCAGATAATAGCGTTAAATTTTGAGCGTGAGTCAGTCAAATTGATTTCCAGACTGATTGGCGTTCATGCTTAATTAAGGTTGATTTTGTTCAAGCAGTTCATACATTTATCAACAATCAGCATTACAGGAGTAAGAACCACTTCTACTGGAAAACACCTCCTGACTCATACGAATGATTTGCCTTCGGGTGCACACCTCCTGAGAGACAAGCAGGCACTTTGAGCAAGAGCCTTAGCCTATGAGTTAGCTTACAGTTCCCCTCACTTTACTGCTTTAGGATGTTTCCCCTCTGTTGCTCCTCTATTTGCATAGAGGAAAGCTGAGCTTCCTAGAAACCTAGGGAAAAAAGTCTACTTACAACTAGTTTTCTAAGATGTGACTTTAAAGCTGCCGGCGCAAAAGGAAAACACAGTTTTAGTACTTTCCCTTAGGAACACCTCTATATATCTTTTATATCTTTGACTGGACAAGTGACTGTTCTGTCATATCAAAATTTACAAGTGACATTTCAGTAAGACAGCAGATGTATAAGAAGTTTCCAGGCCATAAGCACATTCCAATCTCAGGTTTCATGCCTTGTAAAAGAAAGAGGAAAGCTCACAAAAAAAAAAAAGACACTGAATTTTTTTCTACCAANCAAAATTTACAAGTGACATTTCAGTAAGACAGCAGATGTATAAGAAGTTTCCAGGCCATAAGCACATTCCAATCTCAGGTTTCATGCCTTGTAAAAGAAAGAGGAAAGCTCACAAAAAAAAAAAGACACTGAATTTTTTTCTACCAAACATAAAGATTTAAGACTGTCAACTATCACACAGTTCTTTTTATGATCTATTTTTTTCATAGGTCTGAATAGATTCAGGCCATTGCAGATTCAGGGAGCAACAGCTCAGTGAAAGCTTCACTCATAACTGCAGGTAGGAGGTATCGAAAAGCAATCACTGAATGCCATAACTGACCAAATAACATTATCAAAAATATGAGTTAGTTTTGTCTCTGTTTAGTATTCTATTTTTAGTACAGTTAGAAAGTAAATTAAGCCACTTACAGTGAACCAAAACTTCCTTTGTTTCCATGGAAATGTTTAGAAGGCTGGTCTGAAGTTAACCAGACTGGTAAATACAAATGCTTGTCACCAGCCAGCTTAATCCCCACGGCTGCCTCTTGTGCACACCATCACACCCAGGAACCTTTTACACTGCAAAATGCTCTTTAATGACAGCTGATTTCTAATCTAGTGCACAGGCTGAGCAAGATCCTCTCAAATATGTGTCACAGTGATGGGGGTAGGGAGAGCCACAAAGCCTGCACACTCATAAACTAAAGATTTCATGTTGACAATACCCCCTTTCAGTATTCCACAAGTCACAGAACAATCTGATGCCTTTTTATTACAATTACTCTCTTCCATTCCCAGTTTTCATCTAACTCCATCAATTTTACACTGGTATAATGCTTGTATCCAGTGAAATTACTTCTGCTTTATCCCAGGGTAAGTGAGATCAGAATGAGGTCATTTTGCTTTATTTGTTGGAGAGATATGATGGATCGCTACTCAAATATTAATACTGATGCTTGCTATGGAAAGACCATATGTAATAAATCAGTAATGCACAGCAAGAGCCTGGCTGCACAGCCTGTAGGTCTGGTTGCAGGGGAAGGGTAAAGGTTTCTTCAGCGGGTTTATAAGAAAAAGAAAGTTATATGAATATCACTACAAAACAAATAGTAATTTGCTCTGCAGGAAACTGCAGACTTTGTGCACATATCAAATCTTTGGCCAATTCAAGGCAGAAACCTGGCAAACAGAAAATGAGAGACAAGTTCTGCCTGGCCAAAGTTTGATGCAAGCTGACCTAACAGTTCGCTGCGACACAAAGGAGTGCACCCTCTCCTCCATCCTGCCTTTCTGTCCGCTCCTTTACCCACACACAAGACATCTCTCCCAGCTTCATCCCTTGCACCAGCTTTCAGGATTGTCAGGCATTTTCCAATTCATTCATTTGGCAGACAATTATACACTTTGGTGGGGAGAGTTACTTTCCCTGTAGCTCACCAAGTAAAATTACCAGGCCACCAAGGGACCAACGAGTGCCCAAGCCAATGTTCATGGACAGGAACAAGTGACCACCTCAACAACAGAGAGCCTCAGCTGTATATCTTGAATGTACCTCAACTCATTAATGCACTCTATCACACAACACTACGTTTAAACCCAGTTTGTACCTAAAAGTACCTGCAAAGCTAACTGCTGCAGCAAGCAAAAAGACTGAAAACCAAAAGTGGCAGATCTACCCAGCACTGGAGCCTCTGCTTTTTCAGGTATTTTTAAGGCATAGGAAAATTCTCACCATTGCAACTATCCCTAGTTATTGAGTTAGGTCTGGAATTAACGTGATTAAATGGACTACGTGAGCTGTTCATTGTGTCTTGTGCTCCTAAGTCTCTTAGGTGCTGTGGGTAACACTTCTCAAGTCTAAGAAAATACAGAATTAATAGATGTTATTTCTACCAGTGCATTGCTTGGTGCTGTCATTTTTTATTCAGTACAGTAGACCTTTTTCTTTCTCTTAGATCACCATGAGTGCTATAGAATATATGATTGTTCATTTATATAGGTAAAATGTTACCTTTCTGTAGATGGACAAAAGTAGTCTTCAATATAAAAGGCTGAAAAACCCAAAGCAGCATAGACAGTGACTGTTTTTACAGTTACCCTGTGCCCAGTCCAAACAGAACTAGCATCTACAATATTTATTTCATTGAACAATAAAGTACAGGCAAATAGGCAAAAGTATAGGTAAAGACAGGCAAAAAGTCTCAGTTAAGCTGTGGGTGACGTATTAATCCATCACCCTTCTGCAGAAGTATATATGGCCTCCAAGAAAAATAAGATCCAATAAGCAACAGATTTGTTTATTGGATCTTGTTGTATTGGTTTTGGGGAAGGGGAAGCCAGAGAACCAAGAGAATAAACGTTTGTTTGGAAGCAAGTAAAAATCTTAAGCTTTTAGCTGGAGGGATTCAAGCCAGTGTGAACGTATCTGGCAAGAGTGGATTATCAGGTGTTTTCAGGAGGAAAAAGATGCAATATCTGAAAGCGCATCATAGTAATGACTCAGGTATTTCTGCTGTGCCACATGATGTCCAGCCTTTTAACATCTGTCAAGTTAGAAAACGACAGCAAAACCTGATCTTTTACTGTGGCTCCAGTCAGAGCAGAGCCCAGCTCTGAGAGAAGCTGCACAAGCAGCTGGCAAAGACAGGGAAGTGCATTTGATTTAAAACTGTAAATTATAAAATTCCATAAATGAAAACAATCTAAATTAGTGTCACTGAGGTTAATTCTTGGAAAATAGAGGTAGGGAGCGAATCATAAACCTTCAATAAAACTGAAGGTTTTCTTTGAGCACATTGGACACTCTGAAGTCTGTCTGACTGTTTCCTGAAGCTCACTAAAGCGAGTTTCCCTACAAGGACTGACTGAAAGAATCACGTTTTGTCAGCCAGAAAAGGCTAAATGGGACTCTCATTGCTGCCTTCAATTTAATTTCAGTGTATAAAGAGGATGGATCAAGATCCTTCTTAGATGTGCTCAGTGAAAGCACAACAGATAACATAGCAAATGCCTACTCAATGTAAGGAGGCGGGTGGGAATCACCATGATGGTTGTCAGTTATTCAAAAAGGGGACCAAAGAGGCTGCTAAATCTCCAGCTAATATGGCCCTGACCAACCTGATCTAAATTGGCCCTGCTCTGAGGAAAGAGTTGGACCAGAGCCCTTCAAAGGTCTCTTCCAACCTAAACTGTTGTGTGGTTCTATCTCATCAAACAAAGCAGGGAAAATCGTGTCCTTTTCTTCCCACCAGTTTCCAGGATATTGTGCATGTTTGGAAACTGTTTCACAAGAGCTTTCTAAGAAGATGTGTCTGATAAAACGTTTGTCACAGCACCTTCTCCAGAAGAGAAGGGAGATTGCACCGCAGTAGTACAAAGCTAATCATACAAAGCTGAGATTTTGGAGTACCTCTGAGATATGTCTGGACTGACACCCCTAGCACCAGAGCTGCCTTTAGAGAAAACATTCCAGTCAATAAAGAGCCTACCTTCTTCCCTATACATTAACGAGTGAAGTAGGTTCAACTCTGAAAAGCTCAAAGTTAGGAAACCAGGTGACACAAAGAAGTTGAATGCTTTTACTCTGAGTACTGCTGCAAAGAATTTCACCATTAGCTTGTCTCCCTGAAAACACAGTTTCATGGCACACCTAGCATAATCAGCTGCCCTTTTACAAAAGGAACAATCCTGTTCCTAGTAGCCACAGTCATATTTCTGCTGTTTTCCTTGTGCCTTGGCATGGGACAAATTCCATGATGAGCTGGCACGTGACCTATATTGTTGGTGTAAAAGTGAATGCTTTTTTGACTACAGCTAACTTGTCTTATTGTGGATCTGGATGCACAACAGTGCTGGTACAAAAGCCAGGCGAGCAGGAGAACACAAACATAGTGCCAAGTGTTCAGGGATCCGACGAGTTACAATCTGAAACTGCAGCTTGCAATGCAAATACTCTTCAGTGCCAAAGAGCAATGTCAAGAGAGGCCCCTCTAAGCAGTGTGAAGGGGCCCTGCTCAGCAGTGCAAGACATAGCTGGCAGTCCCGTTCCAGAGAGCTGCCAGGAACTGGCAGGTGAGAAGCAAACCTCAAGGGCGCTATTCCCATGGAACCTAACTCCTTTGCAGTGAACTTTCTAGTTTAGCGGGATTTGGAACCTATTTAGCCTCAGCTGTGTCTCCGTTATCCAGCACTTCAGCAGCTCTTGACAAAGTTTGTTGTACTTTTCATTTTAGCATTAACTGCCCACGTCAATATCCTGCTCTAAATTATGCAGATAGGAGTTTCACCATTCAGTTCAGGAGGGTAGGGATGGAAGAATATAGCGACTTGTGGGAACATCAGGAGTCTGTCTGGCTTCTGGTACACAGCCCAGCAATTCATGTATTCAGGAGAGACCATTAGATCATTTAGCCCAACCTGCTGTATACCACAGGCCATTATATTTCACCATCTCACCCTTCCACTCAGTCCAACAAATATGCATCAGGTAAAATAAACTGTTATTGCCTGTATATTTGCCAACCTGCTTGTTGTACTTTTCAATGTATTGGAAAAGGTACCAAGTCAATTCCAGTATCCTACAGCCTGTGGTGGAAGACTGCTTCGAGTAACCCATGAATGGGAGGGGAAATCTGATCAGTGAAGGCTGGTAAAAGCTTTACAGGACCAATATATTTGATTAAATCAGTGTTTTTCTGCAGGGAAATATTCAATTGCCAGTAGGAGTGCTGAGATAAGTATATTTGAGAATCTAAGGTATGGCTCGTGATTCAGTGCCTCGTGCCTGCTTAGATTAATTACAATTTCATTCCAAATGCTTGATTAGTATTGCAGTTTTATGCAAGCAGTAGTGATGAATGGTGACGTACGGTGGACTTTAAGATGCCTTATAGCAGAGGTGCCACGATTACTATGCTCCTTCTCCAACCACCCCGCCAGCTCATCCTCCTGTCTCATCTTTAGCCAAGATCCAATTACCTGCCCTCTGCCATCCCATGGCTTAGTTCTCTATCACTGGCATGAAGGACAGTGCCTGAGTGCTCAAAGCACAGCTAATACAGAATTTGCAGAATTCCTGACTAAATGAGGGTGCCTTCATTTAAGCAAAAGCTTTTTAGGATATGAACCTTGCAACTGTTCCCTGAAAGCCCATCCTAATCCTTCATTATCTATCTCACTGTGTCCGCGAAGTGACAGAAATCAGTAAACCCCAAACCCAACATTTGGGCACTCAAGAACAACCAATTCATGCATTTATGCATTTATTCCAGTACTCATGCATTTTGCTCAGATGCAAGATCATTAGTTATAATATTAGATCCAGTCACCATCTCTTGCTGACAAAACCTTAGGCTGGCAATTATTTCACCTAACTGTAGAGAAATACAGTGTAAATATAAACAGCTGGATATGTTGCTTGCATAATCAGTGTAGAGAAATGGTCCCTCTGGGACATGAAGCATCTATCTTAGCTGAAAAAGAAAGCCAAAGAAAAATCTGGAAGGACCTATTCCTCTCCATTGGCTTTAAAAAGAATGGAGTGACCCATTCAAGTATAGATGAGAGTTCTGAAGTTGCAAGAGAAGAATCCCGAGCAGTATGATTGGAAATTGGGTCTTGCTTAGCTCTAGACTTTCACTTGGATTCATGTGTCCAATTCAGGCTCCTAGGGGAGAAGATATCGATACACTGGAGTGAATCCAGGGAAGGCCATCAGGATAGTCAGGGGGCTGAAGGTCATGGGATGTAAGAATAGCCTCAGGAAACCAGGTTTACTTGGTCTTAAGAAGAAAAGGTGGAAGGAAGAAGGAAATCTCAGTGCTACCTACAGTTACTTAATATAGTCGAGGATGTAAAGAAGATGGAGCCAGATTCTTCTCAGAGGTGTAAAGTGACAGGATGAGGCAACAGTTGTTTAAAGGAAAATTTCAGCTTGGTATAAAGAAAGGAAGAGCACCATGAGGGTTCACAAAATACTGCCACAAGGAATCAGAGTATTGGGGTATCAAAACTCAACTGGACAAGTCCCTGGGCAACCTGACTTAGCTGATCCTGCTTTAAACCCCATTTATTATTCTGCCCGTGATGACTGACTCATAGTTTCAACTCTTCTCCATTGATGAGAATTTTTTGTTTCATCTGAAAACTGAAACACCCTTGGAATCCCACAGCTCCAGGATACAGTCCTTAAGAATTCAAAACATACTCTGCAAAAGTGGTTAAAAAAGTGGGCAACACTGGGGATTGCAGTTAACACTTGGCACTGCAGATTATGCAGTGCAGTAGTAACTATGCTGAGTTACCTTAGAGAGGGGTCACTCTGGTGCTGGCTGTATTTTAGCTCTTTTTGACAGTGTGAATTAGTACATCACAAGCACTGTACCTGCACACCAAAGCAACATATATCCATACTACTTACTTTGCAAGCTACAACACAGATATGGGAGAAGGGCCACAAAGATGGACCAGGGACTGGGCAGCCATATGGCTTGTTCAGCCTGGAGAAAAGAAGGCTCAGGGGATTGCTTATCACCATGTTCCAGTAGTTAAAGGATGGTTACAGAGATCACAGAATCACAGAATCTTAAGGGTTGGAAGGGACCTCGAAAGATCATCTCGTCCAACCCCCCTGCAACAGCAGGGTAACCTAAATTACATCACACAGGAACTTGTCCAGGCAGGCCTTGAATATCTCCAATGTAGGAGACCCCACAACCCCCCTGGGCAACCTGTTCCAGTGCTCTGTCACTCTCACAGTAAAGAAGTTCCTCCTGATGTTCATATGGAACCTCCTATGCTCCAGTTCACACCCATTGCCCCTTGTCCTATCACTGAACATCACTGAAAAGAGCCTAGCTCCATCATCCTGACACTCACCCTTTACATATTTGCAAACATTGATGAGGTCACCCCTCAGTCTCCTCTTCTCCAAGCTAAAGAGACCCAGCTCCCTCAGCCTCTCCTCATAAGGGAGATGTTCCATTCCCTTCATCATCTTTGTGGCTCTGCGCTGGACTCTTTCAAGCAATTCCCTGTCCTTCTTGAACTGAGGGGCCCAGAACTGGACACAATATTCCAGATGCGGCCTCACCAAAGCAGAGTAGAGGGGGAGGAGAACCTCTCTTGACCTACTAATCACACCCTTTCTAATGCACCCGAGGATGCCACTGGCCTTCTTGGCCACAAGGGCACATGGATGGCTCATGGTCATCTTCCCATCCACCAGGACCCCCAGGTCCCTTTCTCCTTCACTCCTTGCCAGCAGGTCAACCCCCAACTTGTACTGGCCCATGGG
>NDXB01013367.1:41006-62609 GCA_002631895.1 Agapornis roseicollis | reverse complement strand
CCCAAGTCCTTCTCTGCAGGGCTGCTCTGCATCTCTTCTCTGCCCAACCTGTAGCTGTGCCTGCAACTGCTTTGACCCAAGTGTAGGACCTTGCACTTGTCATGGTTAAGCTTCATCAGGTTGGCATCAGCCCACCTCACAAGCGTGTCAAGGTGCCTCTGGATGGCATTCCTTCCCTTCAGCATATCCACCGAACCACACAGCTTGGTGTCAATGGCAAACTTGCTGAGGGTGCACTCATTCCCACTGTCCATGTCAGTGACAAAGATGTTGAACAAGATCAGTCCCAACACCGATCCCTGAGGGACACCACTTGTCACTGGCTTCCAGCTGGACACTGAGCCACTGACCACAACTCTTTGCGTGTGGCCATCCACCAGTTTTTTATCCACTNGAACAAGATCAGTCCCAACACCGATCCCTGAGGGACACCACTTGTCACTGGCTTCCAGCTGGACACTGAGCCACTGACCACAACTCTTTGCGTGTGGCCATCCACCAGTTTTTTATCCACTGAGTGGTCCATCTATCAAACTGATGTCTCTCCAATTTAGAGACAAGGATGTCTTGTGGGACAGTGTTGAACGCCTTGCACAAGTCCACGTAGATGACGTCAACTGTTCTACCCCTGTCCATCAGTTCCTTAGCCCCATTGTAGAAGGCCACCAAATTGGTCAAGCAGGATTTCCCCTTAGTGAAGCCATGCTGGCTGCCACCAAGCACCTTGTTTCTCATGTGCCTTAGCATGCCTTCCAGGAGAATCTGCTCCAAGCTTTTGCCAGGCACAGAGATGAGACTGACTGGTCTGTAAACCTTCCTGTTTCTTTCAAGAAAATAATAGATCAGATGAGCTGATTCATGAGGGAAAAGAGATAAATAGTATTTCCTCAACTTGTTCAGCAAAACTCATGTTCTATTTGAATCCTAAATCTTTCTGTGAGAAGACATTCCATCATTTAGTGGGCTTTTTATTTTCTACTTAAGAACTGCTAAACTAAAAATTGCTTTAAGCACTAATAAAGCTGTAATAGAAAATGTGTTATGTATGTATTTATAAGAAACACAGTAATTTGCAATCTCTGTAACCTGGAACTGCAGCCAATTCCTTTATTTCTAAAAAATTAGGAAGCTAATAACAATTACTAGTACTAATAGTCAAATAAGTTAGCATAGAGAGTATGAATATAGAAGTAATTACTCCTTTTATTAACTAAATATAGCAGTGGAAGTAACAAATTTTCCAAATTTAATAGTCAATAATTAAATTAGTCCTTTGCATTTGGTACGTAGAATCATAGAATAGTTAGGGGTGGAAGGACCTTAAGATCAACTAGTTCCAACCCCCCTGACATGGGCATGGTCACCTCACACTAAACCCTGTCAGCCAAGGCGCTGTCCAACCTGGCCTTAAACACTGCCAGGGATGGAGCATTCACAGCTTCCCTGGGCAACCCATTCTGGTGCCTCACCACCCTAACAGGAAAGGATTCCTTATATCCAATCTAAGCTTCCCCTGTTAAGTTTGAATCCATTGCCCCTTGTCCTGTCTCCATGAGGTTTATCTAAATACAAAGAATTATGTGTATTTCTCTCTATATATTTTGTACATATTCTGATCACGTTTTGAAAGTTGTCTGCAACTAAGGTGGCTAGAAACTTACTATCTTTAAGCAATTTGAGGTTCTCAATAAAATAACTTAGCTGCTGTCATAGATACACAAACTCTTGACACATAACATTGCTCAATCTGTATCAAAATCACAAGAAATAGTAACACTGAAACTTCTGCACTGTGCTTACTTTTCACTCATGGAGAGGGCAGGAAGTTACTGGGTGCCAACTTATTGCTTGGCCAAAGACACAAGGTTGTGAAGACAATCTTCGTCAATGCAACACTGATGGATCATACATTTAATCTTGAGGCAATGTGAGCAGTAGCTGGCTCAAATAATTTATATATATGTTTGAGGATTGTTTGTTTGTTTGTTTTAATTAAGTAGCGATTATTTATTCCCTGTAGATATACAAGTCACATAGTTCAACAAGCTTAAGAATATCTGCCTATGTAGTTGCTTTTGTGAACTTCACTTTAGAGTTGATGTCAGTAACCCATGGCTTAGGTAAATCTTGTCTCACAAAAGTTATTTTTCTGATTAGTTTACCCTTGCTACTCTATAATCTGTCATCAAAGTGGTGTCAGAACAGTATGACATGAATTCAGCATTTCTCCTCTGATTCTCACATTTTCTGAGAAAGGTTGGCAGCACCAACAGAAATATGCACCTGCTTAACCTGGACAGATAGACAGGCATCAATCAGTTGTTTTGTTTTGTTTTGTTTTTCTTCCTTAATTGAGATGTGATATTAATGAGTTTGGTTGTATCCAAGTTGCTCAGGTTTCTTTGTCTTACGTTTCACAACATAAGTTTCCTCTATTTTACTGTTTCTCTTTGAGCTCACATGGAGAGGAGCTGCCATTCTCTGAGATCTGCCCACATAGATATTTTCAAGTTCACTTGTCTAATACCTCAGGCAGAGAGAAGTTCCTTCTGCTTGTGTGCTGAGCCATGAAACCATATGGCTGTAATTAACCCAGCAAGGAAATGAAGTATGATATCTTGGGCTCTGCAATGTGATAACACTGTGTGGTTTCTTTTGGCTCAGAATACAGTTAGAATACACTACAAAACTGTGTAAACATTTCCTTAGATGAACTGTGTGGTGTAAAGTGCTCAAATACTCCACACCTGATGACCATGCAGAACTCAAAAATTCAATGAAGGGGAAGAAAAAGGGCTGTACATGACTCCACAATTGAAAACTTAACCTAGGCTTTCTGGAAGCCCAGAAGATTGAACTGAACCAAACTGAACAGAAAAGAGGGGCATGTTGTCTAGATGCCCAAAATCCATGTACTTAGGGGACAGAAGTAATAGGTGAATGGTAAAGCACATACATTTCCTTTAAACTTTCCTGTTGCCATGCTGCCTACTTTCCTTCTTGTTCTTTATATTCAGCGCAATGAAATAAATCCTACGTTATTGCTGTCTGTTGAAGGCAGTCATTTTTCAGTGATTGATTATTTTTAGAAGTTATCCAAACATTTTGTATGACATTTATGTGATTATGGGGTTTGGTTTTTTCTCTCAATTTAAAATGAAAAGGCTAACTTTGTCCTTTACCAACTTTAATTAGTTTTATGATAACAAAGGTTCCTAGGAGTAGGCAAATAAGAATAAACATTCATTATGAAATACGTACCTCCTCTGTGCCCTCTTTTGGTAGCAGAAATTGCTGTCCTGAAGGCAGCAATTTATTTAAAAAAACATATGGGTTTTAGTTTTTAATTACTGATTGGGAAAAATACCTAAGAAAAGTATGATGCACCAAAAGGCTTGTCCTGGGTTCAGTAATAGCAGTCAATTTTTCTCCTTCTTAGTAGCTGGTGCAGCTGTGTTTTGACTCAACTTGGGAACAAAACTGATAACAGGAATGTTTTTAGTTACTGCTTGAATGTTTTGTTCTGGCCAAGGACTTTGTGAGCCTCATGATCTGCCAGGGAGGAGGGGAGGCCAGGAGGAAGCAGGGACAGGACACCTGACCCAAACTAACCAAAGAGGTATTCCATACCATAGCACGTCATGCCCAGGATGTAACTGGCAGTTACCCGGAAGGGCTAGTGCTCTCGGGGTGGTTGGAGGAGTTGGTCGGTCAGCACTCGGTTGTGTTGGGGTGTTGTGAGTTATCTGTCGGTGATTGGTGAGATGCTGTATTCTTTTCCCTTGTTATTTCCTTTATTGTTATTATTATTGGTGGTAGCAGTAGTGATTTGTGTTATACCTTAGTTACTGTGCTGTTCTTATCTCAACCTGTGAGAGTTGCATTCTTTTGATTCTCCTCCCCGTCCCTCTGGAAGCAGGGGAGGGCGAGAAAGGGATCAAACAGACAAATGTGATATTAATTTTGATAGAGGTGCATTCAGGTGTCTGAGTACTTACCTATCCAGTTTAATGTTCTCAGACTACATAAAACATGAAGATTTTCCATCTTGTTTTATATGAGATGAAATAAAGCCACAGTTGATTACAGTTTCTGAATTGACCACATGCCAATTACACTGAAGGTTTAGAAAAGGTAATGAATAGCTCATTGACTGTGTCTGTTTACTGTGCACTCTGCATTGATTTCTGGTTTGTTAGAAAATTTCATGCATCAGCACTGGAGCCACTAGACATAGTATTCTCGGAGGAGCCCGAGAGTTCTATGGGTCAATAATTGAACTGTATACTGTACATACTCTACTTAGTTCAAATTAATCACTATGGACCAATTTCAGTCCTGGCATAAGTGTGTGAAACGGCAGAACTTGTTTTTGATGAATGTCTTCTTGACATACTAGGGTATGTTTTTTAGAATTTGTGTCATTTTTCTGTTTGAGTTTCTAAAAGGTATAAAGTATTTTTGTCTATTCTGTACATTGCAATATTATGTAGGTCTTTCATTTCAATTGATACTTAGTGATTTCAAGTTTACTTTTAAATTGGGGTGTTGAAATTTTGTTGTACTGAAAGCTCTCTGGAGACTTTTGCACATTAAAGACCACACAAATCTCTCATAGGCTTTTTTTTTTTAGGTGTTAAAGCCAAACTGATCACACTGACCCAACTGGATCTTAGAATGTGACAAAACACAAGGTTACCTTCATACCTTTTGTATGTGTTAATTCCTTGAATTTTTCAGCTGATTGGCAGACAGGATCTCTTGGTACTCAGTTTCTTTGATCAGAATATCTGCATGTGGTATTGTTTAAGAGATACCTTTCATGCATGCTACTGGAGATTGTTACATACATTTGATGTCGTTTAGAATAACTTCATACTATGCACTTTCTACTTACTATTCAAACTGCTTAGCCTTGCCACACATGGTCTGCAGTGAACATAGTATTCAATGCAGAGTCTTAAAAAAAGGCTGTTATATGGCTGCTCTGTAAAATGGTTTTCTACATGTGAGAGTACTTATTAACTTTTATAGTATCAAGGTTAAAAGAATTCAGTATTTGTAAAAGAATTAAGTAGGAACATCTCAAAGTGTGTAACAGACAAGAGAAGATCGTGCAAGAAGAGGACTATATAATGCATGAAACTCATGTTTGTTCTAGCTTAGACTTGTACTTTTTATCCAAAATAGTGGTCAAAAATACAACAACTTCATGAATACTTTATGAAGAATGGAATGATTGAGGTGTCCCCTTTGCTTACAAGTCATCGTCAATGGGAGATTTTCAGAGGTGGAACATTCACCTGCACCATGCATAATATATTGTAACTTCCAACTGTGATGTCAAGATTTTTAGTTTCAGGAGATTGTCCAGGAAAAGGGCTGGTGTACCTGAGAATGCGTTACCAGGACCAAGGCCACCAGATCAGTCACATGAACAACTGCTCTGAATAAAAAATGTTCTCTTGTGTTTGATGGCTCCTTCACCCTCAGGGGATGAAGATCATAGTATACATTTCACTTCATGCAGCAAATCTAAATCCTGATCCTATATTTGATTTGTAGCCATGTTTAGTTAGGTATATACACTAACCATTAATTCAATATCCTTCTTCCCATTAGTTTTCCACTTTCTACCCCGACTTCACTTACAACTTCTGCTAAATGTATGCTAAGCTACATCAATCTAATCATGTAAGCCAAACAAACATTAAGACTTTTTACAGTGAAGTGCTCATGAGCAACATCAAAGTTCCCTTATTTAAAACCACATTTTTTTTTTTCTCATGCATATTTTAAATGCCTGTGTAATCTCTGTCCCGTACAGGTACTCAGCAAGATAAGGTTTAGACTTCTTTACTGTCTAAGCTTTTAAAGCTGTTTATACTTCTCCCATGCATAAGATATTGTGGCAATTTTGCAGAAGTCTGTAAATCACCGAGTGCTTTTAATATTTATTAATTTTATGTTTACTGTTGTATTATCACATGATAATGATTTCATGCTCCTCTTTTCTGTGTATTTTGCTGTCGTGGTTTAAGCCCACCCAGCAACCCAGAACTACAGACACTTGCTCACTCCCCCTTCTTCCTCAGGGTGCTCCTGGAGGGATGGAGAGGAGAATTGAAAGAATGTAACTCCTACGGGTTGAGATAAGAACAGTCCAGTAACCAAGGTATAACACAAACCACTGCTGCTGCCATCAATAATAATAATGGTAAGGGAAATAACAAGGGAAGAGAATACAACCGTGCACCACCCACAGGCCGACAACCAGCCCAACACGAGCAGTTATCTTGCCCTTCTGGTTAACTGCCCCCAGTTTATATAGTGGGCATGACGTGCTGTGGTATGGAATATCCTTTTGTCTGGTTTGGGACAGGTGTCCTGTTCTGCTGCCTCCTGGCTTCCCCTCCTCCCTGGCAGAGCATGAGACTCAGAAAGTCCTTGATCAGAGTAAACATTACTTAGCAGCAAGTAAAAACATTGGTGTTATCAGCGTTGTTCCCAGGCTGAAAGTCAACACCAGAGCACTGCAATAGCTACTAAGTAGGAGAAAAATGACTGCTACTACTGAATCCAGGATGTCTGCTTTTTTATCTCTTTACATTTCTTCTGCTTTGACTATTTAGCCTAGAGAAAAGATCTCTCAGTGGGGATCTCATTGATGTGTGTATGTCTGAAGGGAGGGTGCAAAGAAGATGGAGCTAGGTTCTTTTCAGTGGTATCCAATGACCGGGCCAGAAACAACTGAAATTTCCTTCCATTGAAAGGTATGTTTCTTAGGCACATAACACTGAAAGTAAATAAAGGATTATAAAGAATATAAAGAATGGCATGACTATGGTGAAAAGCAAAGGAATGATGTGTAACTAACTGTACAGCTTACAGAAATGTCTAGAAATATTTTTAAAAATAAAACAACAGAGAAAAAATATGGTCAGAATATCTAAATCAAAGTAGAAGGAGTAGAAAATCGTGATACAAAGTTGAGGGAGAACAGAGAAGCCTGTAGTTAACAGACCTGACAGAAAACAATGAAGTGTATTGTATAAGGAAGCCACAGCAGTTGTGCAATTTATAAATATGATGTGGAATCCAAAAGCGCAATAGACCCTGAAAACACAGTGAAGTAGAACAGTGTTTATACTGTTCAGTAGGTCAACATAAAGAATGTTCAGAATATGTTATGTCATATTTATAGAGATACGGATGCTACCTTTTCTGAAAAGTTACAACTAAGAAATCATTAGTCCCTTATTCTTTCTTACTAATTACTCCTAGTATGATGCCTAGATCCTTTGAGAATTTCCAGTGTTATATCTGAAAATGCTAAATTATTAGTAATTCTGCTTTATCCATTTTTTCTCAATGGATATATTGACAATATAGTAATTATTTCCCATGTTTATCATATATTCAGTAAGCAGAGGTGCTGTGTTCTATAATCATCTGTATTCAGTCACTTTCCTTATTTATTTTTTCAGGGTCAAATTTGCTTATCGGAGGGGTAAGAGAGTTTTGTTTACTCTCCCTCTACATGTGTGACACCCATTCAAGAATTTAAAAATTGCAGATGTCTCCCTCCCTAGTAGGCTTTTGGAGGTTCGTTAATAGTTCTCTTTTTTTGGTGTATGCCTACCATGTATATATGTGTAAAAAAGTCTTTTACTGAATTCTTCTTGAAAGATTTACAGTTTGATCATTTTTATTATTCCATCAGCCTGATTTGCAATAACATTTCCATGTTTACTTAAAGTAAAGTGTAATCTAGCTTTCAGGAAGGACTGTTTTCTCTTCCAGATTTTTTTCCATGCAGTCACAATAATTTCTTTTTTTCCCCTTCACCTGTGTTAGTAGCAATAACAATAGTAAAATAATAATCAAACCAAGTAAAAAAATTATAGAAATTTATCACCAGCTTAAAAGGCCTGAATTAATTAAGCTTTCTCTGGTTCTTGTGCAAAATCAAGTGTGTTGGAAGATATTCCTTATACAGATAACAAACCAAACAACAAAGAGATACAGGCTCTTACGGCTTTCAGCCTTTAAGTTTCAGAAGTGTGTTCAAAGTCCTGGTTGACTAGACTCTCAGTCTTTCTTCTGTTCCAGTTTGTAGTATGCTCTTTTGGTGTTGAAAATGTCTGACAGCTTTTTATTTCTGCCATTTATTGTTGTGAGGCACGTTCATAGTCTTTATTCAGTCCAGAGCTTACACTAGCAACCTTCTGCTAGCATGTGGAGTTATTTCAGTTGGCAGTAGCTTTTTCACACAGTATGGCATATTCCACTCGGGTTTTTTGCCATGTGAGAATGTCCATCACTCACCACTGGCTTGGTCCTCACTAGTGATAGAGGGGTTGCTTTCACATGACTCACCAGTTGTTCTTAAAGGAGGGAAGCAAGGGAATCCTTATGCTGAGGGCAAATAGCTTTTTTTTGGATTACCATAGTGGTGCAGAAGAAAAAGAATGAGATATCGTGTCATTGAAAGATAGACTTTAATATAAATTAACTCTGTGGCTTTAATAAAAAGGCAGTACTGTGGTTAGGTAAGATTTAAACAGGCTTCATGTATGCCCATGGGACAATCCTTCCCACAGTTTTTCTTGTGGTGGTCTTTGTTGTGATATTTCTTGATTTTGTGCCATTCCCTGATCATCTTGGGTCAGAACATTTTTTCTGGTGTTTTGGTTTTTTTTTTTTCTGTACTTATTATTTTTGTCACTCTTAAAATTTTAGGTATACTTCAGAAAGAATTTCTTATGTGTAATCTGTGTCTTTGTGACATCTGTCACAGACAGACTCTCATTTCACCTTCCTGCCTGCTTGTTATAGTCTTCCAACTTTCAAAATCTAGTTTCCTATCCTACTGAGTGAGGCTCAATGCCGGTAACATACTTTATGTCACAGTGTCAGTTTTCCAGTTTATTTGGTCAAATGACAGTTTATAATAATGACAGAGTATGCAAAATGGATTTGTAATTTATGATGGACTGCAAAAAATGTTAAGAAATCTGCACTTACAACATAACAGTATTGCAGTTAGGGATTTGCATCACTGTTTTGATGTTTTCTTAGAAGCTGATTGTACTTTTAAATTAAGAATGAGGATGAGGAATGTACAGAAAAACAGAACTCTGGAAGACCTTCCAGGAATTGTAACTGAGGATTTTCTACACATAGTCTGGAAAACATACATGCACACAATTATTTTATGCATAAGTGGGCATAAGTCCACTTGATTTACTTGTAAAAAAATTTTCATCAGAGATGTTTTTCTTGCCATTTCTCATCCACGTAGAAGACAACACATTCTACAGAAAGGAGGACTGAGGCACATAAAGGACAGGTATTTCCACTGTATTATGCAGGATTGGACAGGGTATATGACAGACAAATAAATAGACTGAGTAGTCATGAAATACAATATCTAGATGTAAACATTCATAATTCTTGTCTTAGCTTGTTATGCATGTCTCTATGCATTAAAGTACAACGTTTCTAAGGTATCCCAACTTTGCCTCAGTAATCAGAGGTTTTATTTATTCTTTTAGATCTTGTTCCTTCAGGATCTTAATATTTTTGTCTTTCTGTAGGTGGAAACTTAATTTTATAAACAACATTTCAGGCAGTACTATTACCAGTTAATCAGAGAGGATTACATTTAGTTTATGACAGCTTCTCTTAATAGATAATTTTTAGAAGGTAAGAATTACATGAAAGTGGGAAGAACATTGAGATAATCTTGCCTAAGTTACTTTAATTCGGTGAAAATATTAGTATTACATACTTTCAACATAATTTCTCTTTAAAAATAAATCTTTGAATGAATTCATATCACATAACAGTAGAATGACACATGAAAAATACCATATGAGAAATCTGTTCTAATTACCAATGAATGTTACTGCAGCATTTTCTTCAGTGAAAGTTTTCTTCAGTGGAACTTAGGAGGGAATCCAGGTGCATTTTCCTTGAATATTGAAATGAAATTAGGTAGTGCAATATAAAATTTAACTCACTATCTATTTGGTCATTAATTGGGTCTTTCTCTTGCAATCAAGCCATTCTCATTTGTTAAAATTCTAGTTCTTAATGTATCTCATAATGTCTGCTGGAGGATGAAATCACTCACAAGAGAGGGCCCTCAGAAATGGATCAGTGTATTTATATTAATGTAAATTACCCCTGATTAATGAATGCTGTAACCAATAAGGAATTAAATCCCTATAGTATTCCATTTTTGGAACCTATCCTTCCTGTCAGTTTAGCAAGTTAATAGGAAAATTAATTTGTCAAGTACAGAAAATAAGCATATTAAAACACCAGTATTCATTTTTTTCATGAAAGGAAATATTATTTTGGATCAGAAAGTAAAATTGAATATACTTAGTTTTTACAAAATAATTCATATAATAGTGCCTATCTGTATCACTTGAATAAATATGATAAATTGAACTGCATGTAAAATTTTCATTGGTACTTGTTTGTGATACATTTACTGTGATACTAGAATAGTGTGAGCTTATGGAAGTAGCCATGTAGTATTTGCTGTGTGTGTAATTTCAAAACCATAGAAAATGACAAAGTTCTGGACACTGAAATAAAAAGGCCAGGGACAGGGGAAGTCTTTATGTCTAGTTATGTTTTCACAGAATTCTTGCTGCATGAACAAAGAAAGCACATGCAGCTGTTGTTGGGAGTATTTGTGTATACCACTGTACTAACAACGTAGTTGACGCTTGTGTACTTGGATTGAAACCAGATGGAAACTATGCAAGACTGTATACTTCAGGAAGAACAAAGACTGAAAAAGCAAGTTGTGATAGTATGAAAAAGCAAAGGAGAACAAAGACTTAGTATCTGTCATGATAAAAATAGTTTGACAACCACTGTTCAGCCATCAGACTTGGGGACCAAGTCCCAGAGATCCAGAATGGAAATATTCCTGCTCATACTCTGGGTTTCTCAGGAGAATACGCGGTGCATACTCCTTAGGGTATAGTTCTGGGCCAAATGGAATATTATTCTGAAACCCTCAAAGTAACCGAGATAATGATCTCCATATCTGATGTTTTTTCTTGATTAAAGCAGAGAGAAATAACTGATGTCTGTATTTCCAGTGTGATTAGGTGGGTAAAATTCTGCATTTGAAGTTTCAGAAAACCCATATCCTTGGAGGGTCAGGCATGTATTCTGTTACACGTACACATCCATCATTTTCACTAACAAATTAGTTTCGTTAGAATACTAAATAGGTATGAGTCTTAAGACACAAATAGGTAAAGCTGTGTTATGTGATGTATGTTATGTTTGCCAAAGATGAGTAGCTTGCTTAATTCATCAGTAGGCAAGCTTTTTTTTCTCAGTTTGAGAAGTGATACCTATTTGTTCAGAAATACTCCGAGAAGTCTTTCCTGTACAGCTACTAGTTTTTACTAGTTTTTATTTCAGGAGGGAATTCCACACATACACTTCTGGATTGTTCTCTCTGTTTTCCATTGAGGAAAATAATGCAAGTGCTGTGTAGTTCGAGATGATATGGAAGTCAGTTGCCTTCTTGGTACATTGGTTTTCAGTTCACTTCAGAATTATTTTCATGCAGTACTATGACTGCAGATGCATAACCATATTACTGTTTTGCACCCACCACACAGTGCATATGTGCATGCATAAAAACATAAAACTGAAAATGATAGAAACAATGACAATTATTTTAGCTCTTTAGGCTGTTAAATTATTATATACTATTAAAACAAAATTCCTGTGCACATGGTTGAGAGGGCCCAGAAATTGGGCTGATAATATCCCCTGAAGGTGTACAATAAAACTCTCGGAATATAGCTGTGGTGTGATCTTTTCTAGATCTTGTCTTAGTTTTGCAGTTGAATTTATGATGCTTAGTTTGTATATAAATTTGCCAGCATAATTAATGTGCCTAATAATGCAGATAAAAAACTAGTGTTTTTTAAGGCAAAGGCTCATTGCAGATCTAATGATATTGAAAACCTACAGAACAATTGCATGTGTGTAAAAGGAGGAAATATTATAAGGTTGTTTTTATTAGTATGTGAAGAAAACCAGAGTGACATCATTTTTTACTTTAGTGTTTAGATTACAATTTGTGTCTATCTTTTGCAAACTTAGTAAATAATCAAGACTTAGATAGCTAAAGGGTGCTAGTTCATATACATGCATGTGGATACATCTTACTATGTATGTGAACTAAGAAAGTAAGGAAGGAAGCGGAAGCTAAGGTTTTTGAATGCCTTTCAATTGTGTTAAGAAAGAGTCTGTATGGAAGAAAACCCATGATCTTCAGACACTTAGGGACAAAAAAGCTTGCAAAAAAACCTGCAAAAGAATGTAAAAAAGCATCTGACAATGGAACTTGCAAGCTGTACATTTTCATTTAGGTGGTTATGATACTACTTGCCAAAAATCTCATTAATGTTTATTTAAATAAAGCTTTGAATTGGTAGGTGTCTTGAAGCTGATTGGACTGAAAGAGGGTTCCGAGGTTTTCAGAAATACAGCTTCATTAACAGCTTACAGCAAAGCAACCTTTCCTGTTTTATTTTTCAGTTGACTTCTCAGTAAAGGTCAGAGAAAGGTATTTTGAAATTTCTACTTCTCTTTGACACTTACATGGGCTTGTTTTACTCCTAGTATTTATTTATGTATTTATAAGTAGGGTTGCCTGTGTCGTTTAAATGTGCTTCATTGTCAGCTCAGAAAAAACTAAAGCAATACTGCCATTGAGGACACAGTTACATATTCTAACTTTTTATGTGAACACTGTACTCTTTAGGAGTCCACAAACTGTATTTTAAACTCACTTTATATTTGTTTAAACACTGCCAGATACTTTGGCTGAGTTTTGTTAAACTTCAGTGTGACTACTAACCCTGCCTTAGGAACAGAGAACGATAATGAGACTATCTGCAGTTATATTTCATATCATTACCTGATAACTATAGCTGTAATGCACAGGACATTAGCTTCTGGTGATAAGAGTGATAATTGTAGCTTCAATCAAAATATGAGTTCTTAATATTTGTGTTTATGTTAGAGTCTCAGCCTTCACCACACATTCACAGCATAGAATCATAGAATAGTTAGAGTTGGAAAGGACCTTAAGATCATCTAGGTCCAACCCCCCTGACATAAGCAGGGACGCCTCACACTAAACCATGTCACCCAAGGCTTCATCCAACCTGGTCTTGAACACTGCCAGGGATGGAGAACTCACAACCTCCCTAGGCAACCCATTCCAGTGCCTCACCATCTTCATAGTAAAGAATTTCTTCCTTATATCCAATCTAAACCTCTCCTCTTTAAGTTTGAACCCATTACCCCTTTTCTTGTCATTACAGTCCCTAATGAAGAGTCCCTCCCCAGCATCCCTATAGGCCCCCTTCAGATACTGGAAGGCTGCTATGAGGACAGGACAAGGGGTAACGGGTTCAAACTTAAACGGGGAGGTTTAGATTGGATATAAGGAAGAAATTCTTTCCTGTTAAGGTGGTGAGGCACCGGAATGGGTTGGCCAAGGAGGTTGTGAATGCTCCATCTCTGGCGGTGTTTAAGGCCAGGTTGGATGATGCCTTGGGTGGCATGATTTAGTGTGGGGTGTCCCTGCTTATGGCAGGGGGGTTGGAACTAGATGATCTTAAGGTCCTTTCCAACCCTGTGATTCTATGATTCTCTAAGTAGGAATAATGTACACAATTTTTAATGTCAGGGATGGCAAATAAAAATAATCACTTTGAAACATGTTAGTCAGTAATCAGTGATACTCTCTGATAGTGAGAAAGATGGGGAAAACTTCAAATACGTATGTTATGCATTATAATAGCACCTGAAAAGATACACTTAGAGCTGTTTTCCAGGAAAGGAATATAACAAGTTTTATGAATGTAAAGTATAATTTTTTTGTGGTGTATTAAGTCTACAGACAGCACTGTAAATTCCAGTTTTATACCTTTTTACTGCTGATTTCATCCTTTTATGGCTTACTGTAAAATATTTACACAATATTTTGCTTTAACAGTGTTTTGTTTGTCTGTGTTGAAAGCTGTAGTTTTTCAGGGGCATCAGGAATAATCTATCAATACCAAAGAGCAAAATCAGTGGACCAAGGCAGCAGAAAGAAGTTCTAAGTACGTTCCATAACTGAAATGAATGCTTCTTAAACATGAAAACTCTCACTAGGTTTCATATGTCATTTTGACTAGAAGTACTAAATCCTATAGCCAGAAGCACTGAGCATTTGTAACTTAAGCCATGTAATTGAATATGTGAACTGCCCAATTTAGTGGTGATCAGTCTTCCTTTCTTCCTTTCTTTCAGTGTATTCTGGTTCTTTAGTTATCTAATGGGTAGTTTTATCTTTAGCTAAAATCGCAAGTAGTAGCTTAAGTTGGCACTAGCCTTTCTTTTCATATCCGTGTCAGGACCTGAACTGATGTGATTTCACAGACCATAACAAGACTTTTGCACTGGAAAACACATTTCTCACAAGTCAATAAATTAAGCAAATCTATATGGTAAACTGGAATGAGTTGCACAGAAAACTGACGAAATCTCTGTCTTTGGAGATACTCAAAAGCAGCTTGAACATGGTCATGGGCAACATTCTCAAGGTGTCCCCTGTTGAACTGTAATGGCCTCCACAGGTCCCTGCCAGTCTTAATTATGCTGTGATTCTGTGGTTAAATATTTGTATCTAGTCTATATATATAAATATATATATATATTACCATGTACTGGTGGTGAACTTATGCCTCTAGTATGTTACTTGATTTCAGAATCCTGTATCATTCTTTGAGCTCCTTCAATATTTAGCACTCAGTCTCCTGTGATTTCCTTCACTGTCCCCTTTCCAGGTTCTCAGCCATGGAGCTTCCCATACAGTATGAATGATATTTTTTAGGAAAGAGCTAGGAATTTCATCACTGGAGGAATTTTTGAGCAGTGCTCTGGTGCTGCCTTATAATACTGCTGTAAGCACCAAGCATCAGTTGTGAAGTTGCAAGCTAATCAAGAAATTTTCATAATGCTTATATTACTGGTAAAATATATATGATCCATATCCCAGATGGCTTAGAAGTTCCCAGGACTAAGCACAGGAAACGGGGAAAATAAAATTATATGGGAATGCTATTTTTAAAGCAGTATTAAAAAACCTTGGGTTAGTGACAAATGTGTGATTTGAATCTGGGTCCTCAACTACTTACCTGTTTACATAGCAAAGCCTCAGCATCAGCTCCTGAATATTTGAACATAAGTTTGTAAACAAGCAGACTTGATAATATTTTAAGCAACAGATCTCAATTACTCCTCACACATATGAAACTTTCTTGGGCTGTACAGGTCCAGTTCAGCACAGGCAAGCCAATATTTAAAACCAAGAAGAGTTGACACACCTCTTCAGTCAAGAATGTGGGTTGGCTACTTGGAATCGCCCTACTGCTGAGAGGCAGCCTATGCCTTCTGCTATTAAAGAGTATAGTTACTGCCACATAGCAGTGGTACATCAATCTTTATTCTAGCTGTTAGTATTTAATGCCAGTAGTGGGACTATTTAGAGACACCTTAAGAAGTATATAAACAGAAAGAATACTTACAATTTGTGGTTCTGCTGCAGCAGTTAGAAATAAATATTTATGGGACTCAGTGGAGCTACATACCCAGTCTTCTGTAGGTCCTTTGGTAGTGTGAGGACCTACAAATATTTTCATTGAGGGTCTGACCTCAGTGCTGGATACTCCGTGGCAACCCCTGGGAAAACAAAAAGAATAAGCAGTCTAGTACAGACATCGTTTGAAGTTCAAATAAATGGCCTGAAATTTTCCGACAGTACTTGAGACAGTAGTGAGGCTTGAGTACTGGTGACTATGTTCCATTCTAGAATAGATGCATACAAATGCACGGGGTTTGAATGCTCTGCTTTCATATATTTTTTCTATAGGTGAATGTAATGTAGCTTCACGTGAAGTAATTTTGCTTATTATTCATCACTGTCATACCAGAATTGTCATTATTACATAGTAGAAGTCTGAACAATGACTGACATGCTTATTCTAGGAATCTGAGCAAGCAAATATAATTTTATTAGGTTTTATTTGTTATCCTGGCAAGTTTTTGGGCTGGCAAGAGGGGTGACAACAATTAAATCCTGATTGAGCATTGCCTATGTGTGACCTGTTATTTCAGCACATTGTCATTAGTGGTTTTGTGTATAATCTATGAAAGGTTTTCAAATACTATCAAATATGTCCTGTCTTGTAAGGTAGTATATAATTTTCTCCTGTTGCTCGTATAGTTAACGAAGAAATCCATCTTCCTCTGTTGAAAGCAATTTCTCTTTTGTACATCATGGTGTAATAAATTTGCTCACACTTTGTTCAAGATTCATCTCACTGGCATTGTGTCTTACCATAAATACTTATTTAAGTTTTGATTTTGTTATTGATTTATGATATTGTTTTCCAAGTTAATCTGTACATCAGATCTTAAACATCTTTCTCCTCTCCTCAAATTACTCAATAAAATTTACTGGCTTTTCACTTTCTGTAAGTCATAGAGAAGAATAGGAGTAACATACAAATAGACATACAAATAGAAAATACAGTGCGTTTTTACTGATGATGTAAATTTTTTATAACTTTCTGGCATGAAAATCTGTCTTTCCTTTAGGGTAGGCAATAAAATGGACAGCAAATATAGAAGATTAAAAAGAAAATAACTAACTTTTTTTTTTTTTTTTATAAATACTGGGATGGTCAAATTCCATTATAAGTATCTAGAGTTTTATTAATATAGTAGAGATTTAAAATGGACTGGTAATTATTTTGCTCTGTGTGATGGTATGCATTCATTCTTACAGAATTACCAAGTGGGACAATTTATTTTATTATTTCACAAAAAATCAGATTCAGTTTTCCAGAAGAAATGTATTCTAAGTAGCAGCATGATATCAATAAACACTATCAATGTGAAACTCTTCATTGCCTGTGATGGGCATAAATCTGTTTTTTTTGGCAAATGTCGAGGACTCACTTTCTTCAAAACTAAACAGTGATCATAGACTATCCAAAACATGGAAGTCATTGTGCTGAAGGACATTTTGTCATTCTTCTGAGGACATAAAGTAGATAAACATACTGCATTTCTGAATTATTTCTGTAGGCCACATTTCTGGCACACTAACTGAAATACTTAATACATTTTTAAGAAAGAATAAACTATTTTAAAGTCAGTCACATCAATCCATCCAGATACCTCCAGGTTTAAATTCAGAACTGCTTTTCATTTTGTGTATGTCTTAGCTCAAATATAAATGCTGCATATTTCTTGTGTGTCTCTGTTAAAGTACTGCTTTAATTACTATGCACAAGTTAATAAACAAACCTACCATATGCTGCCAAATTAGTCAAATGCCAGAAAAAGCTAAATAAAAATAGGGAGACAAACTTTTAATTATGCTCTCTGAAAACCTTTGGCAAAGTAATATTCTTTACTTGGCATTCTGCTTCAGTGTGAAAGGGCAGAAAACATAGCCAAGCTAACAGATCACATGGTAATAGGAGAACTTTCTTTTAGGAAAGAAAACATTGAAGTAGAGGTATTTTTATTTATCCTCAATTAAATATTTTTATAAATATACAAAGCAAATGGTTAGACTTTGACTGTTGTTTGCTGAGAAGACATAAATTTAGAACCTGAGTGTAATAAAACCATTTTTTTATAAAAAATTCAAAGAAACAACCCACATGCCTGAGTTGCAGTCAAAATGCATTCTAAAATTTGAATAAGAGCTCAGTGATTCCCAAAATTATAAATTAATAATGCACTGAAAAATTTTAAGGAAAAAGGATTCCTTATCCCCAGTTAGTTCAGGAAAAAAAGTACTAATGTTAGTATTGAACTCTACAGAACATCCAGCAGTGTCAGTACTTGCGCTGAAGAATAAAAAACCCTGAAGAAAAATAAAGCACTTTGAAAGCATAATTTAGGGCCACTTGGTCTAGTGTGAGTTCTCCCTGCCCATGGCATCATAACTAGGTGATCTTAAGGTAATTTCCAACCCTAACCATTCTGTATGACAAGAGAGGATACTCCTACCCTATAAATGGTGTCAGTGAGGTAAAGATGTCTGATCTAAGCCAGCTGCTGCCTTCCTACTCAATCTGATTTCAAAGAAAAAAACGATTATATACCTATTCCACAAATACTTGGATGACTACTTTATTGTATTACAGATGATAGTGTGTCACTTCCTCATCTTCTTTCTGCATTTCTAGAGGCAGATTCAATCCAGTATTAGCTAAATGTTTAAATTACACTTTAATGGGTCTAGTGGTCTGCTTAATAGCCTACTCCCTTTCATTGTTTCTATTTTTCTTTTAATATGAAAGTGCTCTAAATGAAGGTCATACTGAGAATTCAGTATATGTTATTCTGTGTTATATTCTACATCTAGTGCAGTACTTTTTACAGGACAACAGTGCTGTTTCAAACTAGTAAAGTTTTGAGAGTGCTTTGGGAAGGAGAACAGTGAGAAGGGAAAGCTCTCATCATATTATTAGAAGGTACCTGCATGACTGTCTATTGGGAATGCTTTTGAGCCCATGTTTCCCTTAACTGTTCCTAGGAATTGCTGGGAGAGTGACTCTGGTTCACTGGAAACATTACAGATGTAGACTATGCGTTCATGGTAATAAGTGTTGCTTATTAGGTTAAAGTTAGAATAAAAGGTACATTCTTGATGAATTTGCATAAACAAGCTAAGTCCTGTTGTCATCAGTAAAGCAAAGATTTCAGAGTACAAAGAGAAACTGCAGAAAAACATGTCCTCTAATATTACAGTTTAATACAATTGTGTGTGTTCTCTTACAAGTATTCCATTGTACAGATATGTTAGCTGCCTATTAACATGATATTTAAAGGCTTAACACCTTTGGACAATTCTCTTACCTACACATAGCATCTCATGTGAATTTTTAGTCCTTTAGAATACTTGGAACCGAATTCTGCAGAACTTTATTTTGAGAGGAGTCTTAATACTAACATTTCATCACAGCCAAGTCACTGCAGCAGTAGTTTGTATAGTTTTATAGTGGAACTTTTTCAATGGAGAGAATTCTATTCCAAAATCCTGTGGTTTTTACAACTTTCTCATTGTTTAGTCAGACAGCTACTCAGTGAAAGAAGCACTTAGATCAGTTCTGATTACATTAAGTCAGTGGAAACAAAGACTAGGTAAAAGTTGAGTAATTCTCAAAATGCTACCTAGTAAATGTAATTCGATTATTTCACATAGATGTAAGTTTAAGCTCTCAAGTGACACAGTAACTGTATTGTGGCTAAGTAAACATCACTAGAACAGTTGATACTTAAGACCTTTAATACTATTTTATGCAACAAACAAATGCAATGTAATCATTGTACTCCAAGAGATGCAAAAAAGAAGAATAGAATTTTACTTTCCTTGAATGCCCTTCAGTTTTTTCAATGCTACATTGTTTGAAATGGAAGAAAATTATTGCTCCTTCATTGCTGTCTAAAACCCATTAAGATTATAAACAATACTGCAGCTGACTGAGCTGTTATCTTAATGGGGTATTCATCAAAGTCTTTGCAGATTCACAGTGTAATGTTTCTGAAAGTGAAATCAGAGTATTATTGTGTAAAATTTTAATATAATTCATGTTTTATAAGAACTGTATTGAAAGCATAGAGTATGATTTTTTTAAATTGCTTTGTCAGGGTGATGACTTTGAAATACATCATATGTGCACTATATCCTTTTCCTGTCTGTAATGCTACCTACAGATCAAAGTCATTGTGCGTTTGTTCTACCAATGGGAAATGTTTCATATAAGTTTAATGCCACAAGTTGATATTTGCTATACAGCCAGAGTTCTCTCTTCTGTAGCTCTATTACTATATTAGATTTAAATGTAACATTCATTTTGACTATAACAATATACCCGAGATTATTTGCGAGGTGCAGATGTGGAAAGGTAAAGGAATTCCCTAAGTGCATGGGATTTTGTAGGGGAGTCTGAAATGCTTCATCTATGATGTAGTCAATACAGATGGATCAATTGAATTTATGGGCAGAATTACTTACTCTCTGTATATGTGATTCTTACTGTTTTCCATGACAAGCCAGTGGTCTGAATGAGCAGGACGGTTATTTACACAATGAGAAGACTGCCCTGAATGTGGAATTTTCATCACATTTTTCTAATTATTGCTGAATTTATTTCTATTCCACCCCCACCCCCCACTCCCCCCAGTGTTTCTGCTCAAGGTTGAATTTTTTTTTTTTTTTTTTTTTTCAACAGTAAATTTCAGGTATTATCTTAGCTATTATATGCAAAATACACTTGGCTGATACTGATTTATTTTTGTAAGATATTTTTAATAACAGATACTTAGTAGTCACGAAGAAAAGAACACTGGCATACTTCAGGGCCACTTAAAATAGTTTTGCTGGTTTAATTTGGAACAGAATCAATTCTGGGAATCTCATTTTTCACATTAATGTATATGCTCTCCTGTAGTTTAGTAGATTATGGTTACGGTGTGTTGTTTCTGCTCAGCAGCTATGCTTATCTAATTTTATCTTAAAATTATGGTTTAGGTACAGGTCATAAATACTTTTGTTAGCATTCTTAGCCTTATGAACAGGCTTTGTATCAGCGATGACTTTGATACTAGTATTACATTTCTGCTCCTATCCGATACATTAATCTGTAGAGGAAAATATAATTTTTTGCATCCTAAATTCTGGAAATAAAAATTCTGCAACTGCTATGTAGTAGAGTTCTAGCAAGCCTACATGTAATTTAATATTGTCTACATAGATTTTGAGATTAATTATTCAAATATATTCTACACTATATTTGCTATTCGCTGGTTGAAACTCTTATATGATTGAGTATTTCTTTAATGTGTTAATACATAATCAGGGTTTTCAGTTTAACCAGGAACTTTATGGTGTGGTGATTAACAATTTTCACATTTCTTTTTGAAAACATAATATAAACTTTAGCCAAAAAAATCCTTTTCTAAAATCTCAAGTTGATAACTGCTATCTCCTACATGATCAGATTTTATGTACATAGTTAAATGATTTGTTACTTCACAAGAAATGACAGTATACCACTGTACTTATATTGTGTATGACAATATAAAGAATATGTTTTAATATGTAGTACTGAAAAACTACAAAACCTCCCACATGTACCAGCAGTTGTTTGAAACTCTGATAAAGCATTTTAGGACAGAAAGCAAATTTGTTTTTGTCACTCATAATTATTCTTTGGTATAAAGTGAAATACAAAGTAAATGTAGAAACAGAAAAGAATGCTGATTTGTACTCTTAAATTTATGTCAAATCTTTTGGGGTCTGTAAAAATTTTCTTTACAAGTTTTAGCAAAGCGAAGGGATGCTTTCAAGGGTGAAAATAGCTGTATCTATTTCATGGCAGCTGATTTATCCATCTTTTTGGATTTTTTATATTGTGCTCTTGAGATGAATGCACCTTCAAAAAATTCCACTTGAGACTTCTTTTCTCAAAAAAA
>NDXB01013367.1:29650-40883 GCA_002631895.1 Agapornis roseicollis | reverse complement strand
TAAAAAAAAAAAAAAAAAAAAAAAAAAAAAAAAAGGCTCGATACAAAATGAGTTTTAAAAATCCTCCTCTGTGGTAATGGGTCATCTTTTCCCAAAATGTCACAGGTAGAAGTCAAGCTCACAATTGCGTATGAGCAATTGCGCTTAAGAATCTATAGTTTATTCAACAGTAATATTAAGATTTTTTTTTTTTTTACTGTTCCTGTGCCAGTGTTAAAGTTTTGGCTTCCTTAGCAATGCAATTTTCTTTTGTCTAGAAGGTTGTGAGTTGTTATAAAAATGAGGTGTTAGATATATAAAATAGATTGAATAATGATTCAGTATTTACTAACCAGAAATCGCTTATTTCACTTTACAGTACGTACAGCTATCTGGTTGTCAACTATGCTTAGGGGCACATAGTGTGGATGCTAGAATAAAACCAGTTTCTGTAGGGTTGAAGTTAAGGACAAGTATCTATATTTTTTTCCCTCAAAATGGATAGATTTTAAATCTTACTAAAGATTAATATTAGCCAGGAAGATTATTTTTTATTTCTTTCCTACACCTTAATGGAAGCAAGCTGTTTTGCAACGTGTGATGCACATGGAAAGATTGTTTTCTCTACATGCAATCAGAAAAGAAAAAAAACCAAACCTGAATTTTATCATTAACTTTTTTCTCACATTTTTATCCCAGCACATAATTGCAATTTAATTTAAATAAATTAATTTCTTATTAAAATAATCTTTGTAAAAATTGGGTGAATGACAACAATTATACATTACAGAATATCCAATTATTATTTGTTTCTATATTAGCTAAATTACAAAATTAAGTGATTGCATTAGCAATTGTTTAATACAGAACAAGGTCAATGGGCTTCTCTTAATCCCCCCAAAAATGTGTCAAGAATTACATGTTAGAAAATCATTCAATAGCTTCACTGACTGTAATTGCAGGGATAAATGATTCACTTGAATCTGGAAAATATATGTATTATTCATCAGCATTCTATCTCTCCATCTGTGTTGAAATGTATTTGAGAGCTACCCTCATTGGGAGACTAGAATTAAAATTCATATGCTTACATTGATTTCTCTGTATTCCTTTTTTTTAAGAATGCAATACTGGATTAGGCTTATAATTTTTTTTTATTATTATTTTTTTTTTCCTTTAAGATACTAAGAACCAGTAACTCCCTAATGTGGATGTAATACTAGACAAATCTTGTAAGTACAATATCATTTACTTTTTCTTTATTCTTTTGTTGTTCTGGTACCATATATTTTTTACAGCAGGTCATGAGATGATGACATCAGACTAGAGAACTTCAGGTTGCTCTGTCATGTCTCCTCTTCCCCAGCTTTATTTTTTTTTTGTTTTTCATTTTTAACTTTCACATAACAGGTGTGTCACTGTCTTTCCCTTTTTGTCTTTAACATGTTTCTTACCACATTACCCTGATAATGGTCACTTATTCCCATACACTGTAGTCTGGACAGTGTGGCAATACCTATTTTATTAAGAGGACACTGGAAGGCAAATAGTGTCTCTTCGTGATGCATATGTATTTATAGTCTAACCAAAAGCTTCAGTAACACTAGTGGCTTTATTCCAGAGCCATGGGAGGTCTAGCTGCAGCCTGCATGCAGCCATGTATGACCACAGGGGGGGTGATGACCAGGGTGGTGGGTTTTTTGTCCTTTTTCTAGCATTCAGTAATACCAGTTCTCAAACCAGCTTTGCAGCCACTGATGTCTGACATCCTTGAGGTTTGTCATTTCCAGTGCAACTTGGATAGCCTCTTTGAAGGAAGACCTAGGTCTGTGAGGTGAACACAAGTCCATTATGAATATTACACTGGCATGAATTGAAAATACATTTATTGTAGCAACCTTAAAAGGAAAAGTTTGAGGTTGTAAAACTGGAGATAGAGACAAAAACATAGATAAGAGGTTACAGACTTAAAATATTGCTGACTTTTGCTCTTAGCCCTCTCTGTCACTTGAGGGATAGTTTTTAGACTATATTGCAGCCAGAGGTTAGACTGCCTCAAAGAGGACAAGTTCTGAAACAACACAACTGATTGCTTTTATTCTAATTAGATGTAAGTATCATCAGAATCTCTCTAAGCATATTTAATCTTGAAAGCTATACCAAAAAATACCTTAGGTATATAAAATGTAATTGTTGCCACAGATTAGACTAGGAGGTGTGTAGTAAGACAAATTAAATACTGTTCTTGATTGTTTGTAAAGCTCATCAGATGAGCAGGTCCTGTGGTACTTTGATTTCTACCACTAGAATTTTCTATCCTTCATATGAAACTTAATTTGTAAGTTTTCATGTTGACATTGTCACTAAAATGGCATATTTTCTGGCTTGATTAAAATTTACCTGTTGCATGTCACTTGAAGTATTTGGTACAGTGGTTTTTTGTGAGAAAGCACATGAACTACCCTTTCTTTGTCACTGAACTTATACTGACTTTATAGTACCTTGACAACAGCAAAAAAATATACCAGGCCTGCAAAAGAACAAGCTTTGAACAGTTTAAAGGCTTTTGACAACAACAGTCTTTCCATCTGGTTTTGTTTTCTTTTGTTTGAGTGATCTGTGAGTCATAATATTTTTACAAAACAAATATTTTTAATTTCAGCCTTAAAGAAAGTAGGTATATTTTGTTCTGTGGCCATACTGGAAATATGACATCTGTCCTTTATAAACCAGGAGACAGCAATTTCAACTGGGTTTCATTAACAATTAATTACTCCAGTCCTATATGCTGTAAGCACCATTTAAGATAAGTTTAAACAGAGTTTGGTAATAAGGCTACTTTTATTTTTTTCTTCTCTTTTCTGCCAGAGAAGCTAGACAAGCAGCACATATGTTAAATGAAAAAGTATAATTAAGAATACCTACCTTTGAACTTCCAAAAATTATTTCTGTGGTTAAGCAGTTCCCACAGAAGTTGATTTGTTGCCATAAGCTTTAAATATCCTCTGTTGAACAGGTAGCTTTTAAGCACAATTGGGCTGACAAAATATGTCAGTTTTGAAGAGGAAACATTAGAGTTATTTTACTGTGGAACATTTAACAGTTAAACCTGTAACAGTAAATTCAAGTAGAAGTTAAATAACGCTCCCAAAAAGTCATCAGTAAAAGCTTCTCATAGAAACTGGGAGTGGGAGTTGTTAATTTCCAGATACTGAATGCTAATAACAGAAGATAAGAATTTTACATGACAAATCAGTACCTTTACCTACAACTATTTTCTGAACTGAACATTTGAAGTTTTCCTTTCTCAAGCTTCCTTTACACATTGCACACTCCTGCCAACCTTAGCAGGACTTAATTTCACATCAAAAAACTTCAATTTTCTTTACTAAAGATCTGGACAAATATAACAATTCTGAAGATTGCACCATGAAACTGCAAACACTGAAGTACAACACTGTCATTATTACACCTGAATTTGTGCAAACAGCAATGTTTCAGAGCTACTGTTGAGATTTGGAAGAAGGTGTATTTGTTCATAAGTCTCTATTCTGACAATTCTTTGTTGGCTTCTGCCAGCTCTGTACCACACCTTCTTTTATGTTTTTAAATCTGATTTTTTCTCACTCATGCAAGAATGCCTACTAATTAAGTTCACTGCTGCTGTGGTAGGTATAATTTTTCTGACAAGACTGGATGGAAAGGGGGTTTACTATTAGCAAATCTAATGTAGAACAGTGGCAAAGTGAAGAGATTTGAGAGGCTGTGGAAGAAATAGTTGAGCAGCTTCTTTAGAGGACAGAGTGAGTATAAGAATTTCTGATGATTGTAAATGAAAACTGTGTGCTTTTTTAAAAAGACTAGTTTATCATACAATAAAATTGTGGCGTAAGAAATAAGTAATTCCACCTGAATACTAAATCTGTCCTGGCATTGTTTATGTATTCTTCCTACTTGCTCATAAAGTCTGCATGTGGGAGAAGTAAATCCCAAATTCTTACTTCTTTCCACATGTTTAACAACTATTGAATTATATTTTTATTTCATAGAATCATAGAATTATTAGGGTTAGAAAGGACTTTAAGATCATCTAATTTTTAATTCTTTTCAGGGTTGACTTTGTGGTGGAGTCTTGACAGCCTTACATCCCATTAGTGTTCTTTTTCCAACTCCTTGTAAATACCGAATTTCAGAACAATAAAAGGTTATTGTCTATATATTTTGGTTTTAATCTGTTGGGAAGAAAATACACCAGTAACAGTATTTTGCACAAGCCAATTCTTATACTACGATTGCACGAGAGGTCAAGCTATTACATGTTAATCAGTTATTGTTCAATACTACATTTTACGTGGCTGATCATGGAGCAGAATACCAAGTTGAGGTGACACATTGCTTTCCTCATGAAAATTCGTTTATTTTTTAGCCTAGTTATAAACTAAAAGTCACATGGACAGTTAGCCTCATTTCTGACCTGAAAGTGGCACAAAATGAGGAAAAAATGCATTAACGTGACCTGTTGTTCAGCAGTAGTAACAACAACGTTACCTTTTTGCCTCTTGTTGAATAAGGATTTATGCCTTCAGTAGAGAGACAAGTAAAAAATCTGTATTTTATGGAATACGGTACAAAAGAAAATAGGTCCAATAACTATAATATATATTGCTTTCATGTCCTACTGATGTAATATTAATAGCTCCTTTTAAAATTTTATTTTTAATGATATACTAGAAAATGTATTTAGAAAGAAAAGTTTGTAGCCAAAAAGTAAAATTTTTAGTCATTAAAAAAATTAAAAAAAAAAAAAAAGAAAATGCTATGCTGCAGACTTAATGGATTCTTTCTAGAGAGAAAATCTGCATATGCAAATTCCAGTAGACAACAATAACACATTGCCAAATTTTCAAAGAAGTTCTGCCAAGGAAAGCTTTTGTATAACGCCATACCTAGACCACACAGAGGCATTAAAACAGTAATATGGAATCTATTCTGCTCTGCAGAAAAAAAAAAATAGTGCTCCTGATCCTAAGTAATATTAGTGCTTACGAATTACTCCTCATCTCTCTCTTTTTTTTTTTTTTTCCCAGGTATTTCTTAGAGTATGTACTTTACTGGAGTGCTAAAGAAACAGATAAATCAAGCAGTAGTGCATTAAGCAACAATGCCAGAAGGGCAATATAAAAAATAAAAATAACCCCAACCACAATAATATTATAGCTATATTTCATTATAGTGGGCTTAGTATAACTTCAAAGTATTTAAGATGTCCATGTGAACACTGTATTCCAGTTATTAATTGATTTCCTTTGCCCTTACCTTTACAATTGCTTTCTGAATGCAGGTTCATTTGAAGCTTACTTCTTATGTAGGAGTTTATAGCAATTAAGTCTGCAAGCTAGTTACTTTGTACTGCATGTTAATATCTAGTCCATTCCAAGATCAGATTCGCTTACTAAGCTAGTCAATGAACTTCAGCAATGGCTCAATTAATTGCATTCCACTCCACTTACCTTGAAAGCATAATTGGGATATGATTGGAATAAATACTCAGTTTCCCAATTTACATATATTCAGTGTAAAGATAATGTTTAAATCAGGGAAAAATAATGTTATACACATGCAGTTAATTTGCTATGCAGTCCTGGAAGCATACCATGTAACACTGTTATATTTTTAAAAATACAGATTTTTTTTTTTGCAGTTTGTCGACTTAAAATATTATTTTCAATCTCACTTTATGTCTAAGCTGTAAATTAGTATCTTCGTATTTTCCACAAGAAAGCAAGTGGGATTCTAGTGTTTCTTATGTAAGGCATATGCCAGTGTGAGAAAATTAAATTATTACATGTTGCTGTCATATTCTGCTGGTATGCACAGCTGCTACTTTTGTATTCATATTTAAAGTTTGTCCTCTTGTGTTTGTGTTAGCTTAGAATTTCTTTTCCAGTCAGCTTCTTGTCTGTCTTTGTCTAGCTTTAGGTTTAAGGTGGATAAGATCTGAGGGACAGATTCGGAAGACACATGACAGAGAAATAAAAAGTTAAGAGACAAGTTGTAAATCAGTGAAAAGATACCAATAAATAGATTGGGACTGTAAAGGAATGAAAAGAAATGTGCAAAAATCTATGCACCCTGAAGTGCAAAAATAAAATTAACAAAAAAGAAACAGAAAAAGGAAGAATACATTGTGCCTACACAAAATGTATCAGTGGCAGTTTACAGTCTGGAGCACAGAAATTAAATCCACCTGGTATTGCTCAAATTGTAACTTCTGACATTGCAGACATTAAAAGGATGAGAAGGCTGTCAGGGAATGAAATACAGAACCAACCTCACCGGAGTAGCACCTGCAGTTTTGTCAGTAGGTTAAGATCAAGAAGACTTAAAATGAGAAGGTAGAATTCATTGAGTTGCTAATTTTTGGATAATTTTAAAATTTATTTATTTATTTATGTATTTATTTATTCTCCATTCTTTCCTGACTTTTTTTGTTTAGTTTGGTTTGTTTGGTTTTTTTTTCATACTGTTGTTGAAATCTATCAATGTAATCACATATAAATAATCTAGTCACCAGGTTTATTCATAAATCTTAGAAAGGATCAAATCCTTCAGAACAGATTTTTATTCATTTAAAAAAAAAAAAAAGTACTTCATCATTACAAAGTAAACCTTTATCCTGGAGTGTAATCACGGGGTGAGGCAGAAATTGTTCAAAGCTGTCTATCTGGAGTTTGTTTATGGCTCTTTTCTAGGGCCAGCTTTCGAAAGCTATCAAACATACGCAGTTGAAACTGATTCATCATACATTCTGAAGAATTGTGTTGGCAATTATGAAACCTGGAAACCTCAAAGCAATTTACACAGAAATACAGACCAAACTGTTCCTTTAAATGCATTTAGTAATATTATAAAATACTGTATCTATTTACATTTTCAAAAGTCTGCAAGGTTGAAAGTACTGCTTATTGTGATTCTGTGACTATATAGTAATGCTGTGAATGCTCTCTTTTGCTTGTGGTAAAAGCCTGTAGCAAGAGGCTGGTCAGTTGTGAGCTATTCTTTGAAGATTTATGTTTTAATAAACTTTCTGATCAACAGTTTGTACCCTAATGGTAGGAAGTCACTGACTCTGAGCTGTGTCAAGTGCAGTCCATTTCTTGACAATCTGTTGCAAGTAATTTTATTTTAGTTCAGCATTGCCTTAACTTGACCTGGTGCACTTTCATAGTCAGAAAATGTTATTTTGGATTTATTTGGTATCTTGATAGCAGTAGTGGTTACATCTCTTGAGAAAGGAAAGTGAGTCACTGAGGAAACATTTATGATACCTAGCAATATATTTTAGAGATACTGTAGCCAGTTTCATCAAAAGATATGGAATGGCACACTTGCTGCTCAAGTCTTGCATTGCTTGTTCTTAATATGAATTCCAATACTTCAATTAATAAAGGCAACTAAAGAAATATTTCTCCTCATACTTTTCTTTTTGAAAAGTTAAAGGTCATTTGTTGTCATCAGTTGTATGAAGAGCTACTGAGAAGCCAAACAGTTTTGCTTTCTGGACATAACAGTAAGGCCATCATGGAAGGACATTAAAATAGACACCTGGTGTTCAGCTCCTCTTCACACTGTAGGTTCTCATTGGAGGTTGATAACATAACAGGCCAGGACTGTGGCCCTGTTTCAGATACAATCTGCAAAAAATCTTTGGTCTGATACTGCTAACAATTGCAATACTATTTTTACTAGGCTGCAAGATACAAAAGTACTTATTTGGAGTTTCAAAGCAAGTGAAAATTATATTCTGCTTAATTTGTGTCATCTTCTGTGGATGCAAAGGTTTGTAGCATAAAAGCTCAAATTTGAAAGTACTGCCTCGGCAAGTGTCATGGGCAGTTCTGTCAGAAGTGGAACAGAGATGAGAAAAGTGAACATTTGCTCCAAAATGAACACCTTATAAAAATGAAATCCTGCAGAGGGGTTATGTGTGTGTGGGGGGAGGGGGGTGCGTGTGGAACTAGATGATTGCAAGGTCCTTTCTGTCCCTATAATGGAAATTATATGATTTTATGTACTGCATCCACCAAAGGTCAACAACATGAGGTTGCAGTTAGCCATAAACCAGACAGATTCTGACAATGTATTGCTATACAGCAGTATAGTCATACACTGTTGTTTTTAAGATACTTCTTTATCTTTCAACATTGTGAGTTGTTTGTTTGTTTTTCTAGTTATGAGCATCATAGAGATCCAACTAAGGTACTAATCGCCTCTTCTATGAACATATCTAAGACCTCCAAAGAGCAAGAAGGCAGCCATCCTTGTTTTATGAACATGGACTTTATAGGGTGTACAAGGGTGACAGTGTGAGGTTTGGACTGAGGGAAACATGTGGCTGACTGGAGGACGTCAACAGAGCCAGATACGAGATAAGGCTGTGTATGACATTCTAATCCATTCCTAGGTTTTACACAAAAGCCATTATTTAGTTAACTCCAGAGAAAATTCCTCAGCATAATAATATATTTCTAGTTATGGCCTTAGGATTCTGGTGTCAACTAGGAGGCAGAGCAAAAAGGTGAATGAGGCCTTAATCTGCTACTTCAGTGGTTTAATTTCTGGCTTGTGATTTAACTTCTGGCTGTCTTTACAGTTACTGAATCCATTCACTATCTAAAACTGGAGTTCAGCAGCTGGAGAATAATTCATAAATTGTATTATGGATGTCCAGTTGACAGAGAAACAACTTTAATATTACCAGGATGTATCCTCTACACATTTCTAAAAAACCCCCTTTTTAAAATGAAAGTCCTTGTAAATATGTTACTGATGTGTCGTTGTTAAGCAGCTCTGCAGGATGTGGCAGTGAATGTCATTTCAGAATAAACACCACTGATTGCTGTGAAAGAAAGAGAAAAAGATTTATCTGTGAAAGTTTAGTCACTACAACTTGCATGCAGTATAAAATTCTAAGTACATGCCTGTCATTAATAAGTAATTAATAACATTATCATTTAAAGAACAATATTAAACAGAACCAATTAGTACTGAAATGGCTACCCTCTTATCTTAATACATAGTTGTCTGCTATCTGACATTTAAAATTTCTGCAGCTTTACTGTCAAGCATAATACGTTATGACCATTCTCATTAAAACCAGCTTTTCTTATAGCACTTACAATGTTGGACTCCTACAGATAATATAATGAGGGTAGCATGCATTTTGATTGAGTTACCACTAGGGAGAAATTTAATTTAATTAAACTGGTCTTCATTAAAGTATTACACTGAAGTAAAGTAATTATAAAGGCATGTACAGTATTAGAGAAATCCTGCTGTTTAAAAGACAGAGAAAGCTAATTTTAGAATGATCATAATTTTAGAAAAAGCTTTGTTCCAATAATTATCTCAAGACTTCCACAGCATTCATACCTTGTAAAATCTGGTGATACATATATGCCAGTTAAAGATAATGCTATTATATCTACTTGTAATTCCTGCCTTTGGAAATAAACTTCTGTAGCCCTATTCTGTTTTGTCTAAATGTCTACTAAAGCTTTGACATAAAAACATGGATGATGAATATATTTATATTTAAAAAAATAGATAGAATCACAAGGAACTCTCAGATTGTTGAAAGTGAATTGGTTTACCCTTTGAAAATATACTGTAATGCAAGTTCTCATGGGACACATTTTCTCTTATGCTTTCATTTTCCGTAAGTACAATGCCCCTACACAGTTGTCATCCAACTAATGCCTGCTCAAAATGCAAAGACAGCACATCTGTTTCAAGAAGTTCATGAGGATGTTAGAGCAATTTTCAGATAAAGTACAATAACATTCTTGCTATTTCTTTTGTTTCTTTCTTTTCTTTCTCTCTTTCTTTCTCTCTTTCTCTTTCTCTCTCTTTCTCTCTATTTCTCTCTTTCTTTCTCTCTTTCTCTTTCTCTTTCTCTTTCTCTTTCTCTTTCTCTTTCTCTTTCTCTTTCTCTCTTACTCTCTTTCTCTCTTTCTCTTTTTTTCTCTTTCTCTCATTCTCTCATTCTCTCTTTTTCTCTTTCTCCTTTCTCTCTTTCTTTGTCTCTTTCTCTCTCTCTCTCTCCCTCTCTTTCTCTTTTTTTTTCTCTCTCTCTCTTTCTCTCTTTCTTTCTCTCTCTCTCTTTCTCTCTCTCTCTCTTTCTCTATTTCTCTCTCTTTCTCTCTTTCTCTCTTTCTCTCTTTCTTTCTTTCTTTCTCTTCACCCTATTCACCACTGCTACTTTTTGTTTCAGGGTGAATTTTCCCATAGGTGCATTTACTTTGTTTTGGCATTGTGGCTGTCAGTTTTGTTGAGCAGCAGCATGGGCTGGATTTTATGTGTTTCACTTCTTCCCTTTTTCTTTTATATTTTTATTTGGAATATTCTAATAATTCTAAAATACCTAACATATATAAGAAATGTATCATTTGCAGAGATGGGCCATATAATGACATTCATTACAACATTTAGATTATCTTTTAGCACGATGATGCGAAAAACTGTTGAATACTGGAGATCTCATAAAGAATGGATGGGTGCTAATTTATCAGCAAATTGCAATTAGGTTATACATCAAATACCGTCCTCTTAATTTGAAAGATGTGTATCTGAACTTTTTTTCTACCTTCTAAACTACAGAAAATATAACTTAGACTGTTATGTATATTCAGTTAAATGAGTCAGACCAGCTAAGATCACACTTCTTTCTTTCCCTTAGCATTTGAGACAATTTAGCTTCCTAGAAAAGTGCTAGGTTTGTAGGCTGCTCTCTGAGAGAGATGAAACCAGATTGTTTATCTTGGCACAGTAGCGTTTTCAGCCACATTGGAAAGTAGGTGTTAAGACAGCTATAAATTTTTAAAATCTTCAATGTGATCTATAGGGGCTTTGATGAAAATTGAGCTTTTGTTTGTGAATTCCCCAAACAGGAGAACTGTGTCAGTACTTAAGCACAGATTTGAAGTGATGATTCAGAAAGTCATAAACTAATGTCTCACACCACTACAACAACCATTTCCTGTTTCTGTTGTCACTATGTATGTGTGTATGTATGTCTACTTGTACATATCTTTGTGTGTGTGTTGGAAGAATTAATTTCAGGGGTTTTATTTGCTTTCCACCACATTGGAGTTTTCACTTTTGCTGCATTCTTGTGTTGCTACTTTCTTTTTTTTTTTTTTACCATTCTTTTACAGTTTTTAGAAAATAAATTCTCATTTTGGTTTCCTCAAGG
>NDXB01013367.1:6968-29630 GCA_002631895.1 Agapornis roseicollis | reverse complement strand
TTTTTTTTTTTTTTTTTTTTTTTTTTTTTTTTTTTTTTTTTTTTTTTTTTTTTTTTTTTTTTTTTTTTTTTGTTTTTTTTTTTTTTTTTTTTTTACCATTCTTTTACAGTTTTGAGAAAATAAATTCTCAGTGTGGTTTCTTCTCCTCAAGGGGCCTTGAAAGAAGAGCCAAGGATAAAAAACCCTGAGAGGGACAGCCAGAATATTGAGAATACAAAACTCCTTAAAACTGCAATGTCTCTCCTTTTACATCCATTCAAACCCACCGTGCAGGTACAAACATGATTTTTGAGTTAAGCCCTTCTGTTTCCTTGTGGTATGGTACACACCTGACCTGTTTTATATCCTTTCAGAACATGGCCTTTAAATAAAACCAGACATTTAAATATGTAGCCATAGGCCTCTCCCTTGTTTTTTTTTTTCTTTAATAAAAGTTCTCCAGAGTAACTTAGTGCATCAGCTCTCCAATACAGTATATTAGATGTTTATTCCAACTTCTCGTGTGTAGGTCTGAAGATTTTTTCATGTTTTTTATCTGATGTAACAGCTTATGGTTTTTTATAGCTTAAATATAATCCAAGCTTCACAAAATTAGAGGCAGAATTGGTACTACTGATCCTTTTGTTTAACTGCATCATGACAATCCAATTTCTGTCACATATTTGACCTTCCTGCTTGGTCTAATAGGATGGAGCTGGAGATTTTATTATAGTCTCATCAAGTAGCAATCATTCAAAATAACACATTTTGTCCTTTTGCTGGATTCATTACCTTGAAACCCGTTTCTTGTATTTTATATTCTACATAACTCTCAAATTGCCTAAAGGATTTACTGCATTCCCTAAATAAGGTACTTTTAAAATATTTCCTGGTTATGGATTTACAGTCTGATTCTTCTTTGTCCTACAGTCTCTGTAGTAATATTACACATCCTGTGTAATTTTGTGAAGACAGGCTGTGTATACCATATTATCAAACCAGAATATGACCATAAGATATGCGCAGGGAAAACATGCCCGTATAGAGATGCTAAATTCTGACAACAGGGAGGCTGTTGCTGAGCTGATACCAGGGCTCCTCACAGTGACCACTACTGCATTTTTAAAGTTTCGTACGTATGATTATATCTTTGTTAGTAAATTAAAAAATTCCAAGGAATATTCTGCGTACTGAAACTTTATCACATGTACTGTGGAATTGTTCTGATAGCCTCTGGGTATTTTTGTATTGCGATCTTTGGCTTGAGCTGTCACACTTGCTGCAGGTGCTGCAAATGGACATAAAACTCTGATCCCTGGTCCTACCCCAAGGGCTGGTGCTTGGTGTCACTCACTAGGGTCTGCCTAGTAACTGGCACCCAGGCCCTTTTGCTCCTGTTCCCATCTGGGCATGAAGATAGACCTTTGATGGGTTGATGGATCTTGTGATGGGCCTGGGAGGACCCCACAGGGTTATGTCATTGTCTCTGTGGGCTCCTCTGTGGGTTTTCAGATGAGCCTTTACTACATAACCTAATGATATTCTTGAATGGCACACAGCTTTTGGTGTGCACATTGCTTTGGAGGTATATGTGTTTGCAATATATATTAGGTTGAAGGGACACACAAATTAACATGAGCTTTTCGTGTATGTGACATATGGCAGGGTAATTCAAATGTGAATTTAACATGATCTAATTTATCAGTTTATTGTATCGGTGTCTCATGGCTTTAATACATTCAAGATATAAACTGTTGCATGCTGTGAACTTTTCTACTGAAGGTAGAATATAACTTTCTGAGTACTCTACAGGCATTCACACAGACTTAAAACCCTCATGTTACACTTCTGCCAGTGCCAGATTTACAGTGGAGATATATTCAGAGTCTGAAAATCCTACATCTGAACTATATACCTACCCTATTGACTTCTCTGTAGTAAGAACTTTTTCTTTCTGGTTTCTTTTTAGGAGCAGAGGAAAAAAAAAGTATCATTATTGCATGCACACAAATAAACACGCACACAAGCATTCAATCTCTCTGTCAAATCTCGCTGTCAGTCTCTCTGTAAGTGTACAAATTCCATCTGAACTTGAAAAACCTTTCCTTTCTGTGTCCTTTCTTTTTTCCTTTACTTTCTTACAAGGCTTTCTGGCAGTTTCACTTCTAGTGCATATTTCTAAATATCTCTGCTTGTCAATATGAGTTGTGGTTTTGCTGACAAAGTGTAATCATATAGTTACAGATAGCACATAACGTAGAAGGCAGGATTAAAATCATCGTCCATCAGAACTAATAGAAGCTTCTTACAGAAGGTGTTTTAAGCTCCTGTGATGATCACAAAATTAGCGTATGAACTTCATGGCTGAAAACAATGTTAGCTCAAATAAGACAACTTTTTAATACAAACCAAAATAAAGTGGGTGATAATGTAGGATCCTCTGAAGAAAAGTGCATATTACAGGCTTTTCTGGACTGAGATACCTGAAAGTCCTTCCCTTAGTACATTCTTCCTCCTTTAGAGATTTCCAATATATCATTTCCCGATCTTCAGTTGTAGGAATTCCTGAGAAATTTCACTGCCTTTGCACAAAAAATTCCTTAATTTCTCTTTTTCCTCTGGTGCTTACAACATGTGCTAGCGGTGTTCAAACTAAGCTTAATTGGGAACGTACTGAAACGTGAGCTGGAACAGATATAGTGATATCTTTTTGCTAATAGATAAAAAATTGCTGCCATCAGAAAACCGCTGACTCTTTGAATGGCTTCATTTAATGAACATTTCCAGAAAAGTGTGTCATGGTTCCAGTGGAAGAAGCACTGTGTTACTTGTTGCCACTTTTGTGATTTGGTTTCAGTATTTTGTTGAAGTCAAATCAGATTCCACCTACAGATGTGCAGACTTGCTGAAAGTTTAGATCTGATTTACTGTGAACATCTAAAATGATCAAATTCTAGTAAAAAAAGTACAGCTAGACATACTTGGACTGAAACCTGAACAGGTGTTTGATGCCCTATAAAACTTTCTCTAAAAATGTAGACATTCCTACATTTTATGCATGATTTCATTTACTATTTATTAATTTTTGATTTATATGCATAAATTTGTCATTTACCTTATTTAGGGCTTATTTATGTTTTCATGTTCAGGATTTATGTAAAGAATTTTGAGACAATTACCTTCGCTTGAAGTACAATGGAAAAACAATTCTAAAATGATTACTTCCATTAGCTCAAATAACATGCTAGAGAAAATGTAAGAAGACATAATGAATACTATACTGTCAATACCTCTTTATGGCTCTTACTCTTACTTATGCTGTAGCTTGTCTGTTTCTAGAAGAGTAGAGGTCTTCCTGTGCCATACTCTTGTCTCTCATGCTAAGAGATACAGGAATTAATCCTTACCTACATGACTTCTGAAAATCTCTTACTAGAAACCAAATAAGAGCTGAAGCAATATATGTTAAAAAAGATGTTTCCATTGTGCTTGGATCTAGAATATTAAGCTTACACAAGAAAAAGCAACTACAAGTCTCTTATGAAGGATGGTCTTCAGTGTTCTAAACTGTTGTTTCACCTGGTTTCAGGTTGTCATTTTGTGATAGACTGATGTCTGGCAACCTTCTGATGTTTGGTTGGCTGGTTGGTTTTGGGGTTGGTTTTTGTATTGCTTTTTCTCTGTGACATCACATTTGTCTTGGTTGTTCCAGTGACTGCTTGCTTTCTCCTCTTTGTTGATGCAATCCCCCTTACATGTCTCTCAGCTTGTTGCTTCAATTAACTTCTCGATGGACCCCCTGGCAACTTGCATGGTCTCCCACTGCTGTTTCCTATCTCCCTGCTGCTTTTTATCACTTTGCTTGTATTTTGGTGATCACTAACCACCTGCTTAGACTGTTGTTTGGAGCACTAGTGATTCCCTGCTGATTTTATCACTTACTCCCTACAGATCTTTTCTTAAACTTGTATTTTGTTCTCTATCCAATTTTGATATTAGATTTCTGGCTGTGGGACTCTGTAAACCAGATCCATGGTACCTTTCCCAGGAATGTTAGTCTATTTAGAAGGCGCTTATTTTTCTTTGAATTTCAAACATTAAAAATGATTATGCGAGGCAAAAAAAAATCTATTAAAAGAAATACGATTGAAAATTATTTTTTTAATCTATGACTGTGTTTTTCCTGCTGTTCCTTTTTGTATTTTATTGCCAGTTTCTTGTAAATTATATGAAGTAAACTAGTAAATAGAAATGTATCACTTTTCTGTTTCCCATTCAAGACGCCATAAGTATCTGTCCCTGCTTGCAAACTTCACTTAATCCCTTGCAGCTATAATACTGTATATTTTATAGTATTTAGTATTTTCCAAACTTTGTAGTGAGACTTATGGTTTAACGGGTAGGTCAGAATAATATTATGTGTAAGGCAAAAACCAGAAGTGAATTCTATATATCACAAATATTTTAACATTATTTAAAATCTTATTAGAGTTACCTTTTCTCTAATCAATTTCAGTCACTCTTCATTATGATATGCACATTTGGGAAACAGCTTCGTAGCTCTGACAAAATATTGTTTAAATAAATAAAATAGTGTTTGGAAAAATCTATTAACTGAGCCATTGGAAGCCCTTTTATCTTCATGGTTTTGATAAGATTCAGCTTCCAGACAATATCTCTGTTTTTCATGGGCCTTATTCATTGATTCATTTGCAAAACTTCCTTCAGTCTGTAATTATACTACACTCTTGCTAGAAATTTATTTTTTAATTAGTTTCTGAAACTAGTTGATAACTTGCTTTAAAGCTCGGTGTGACCAAAATAATACCTTTGCAAATAAATGTATACCAAGTTTTATAATGTATGACTCCTATGACTGTCATTGTATTTTAAATAAAAAATTAATTTGAGTCTAGATTTTGTATTTGTAAGGCATTATTGTAGCTGGTGTTTAGCAAGTTATGGCAGAATAACAGGAATAAGGAATCATTCACACCTGTGACTCCTTGTACATTGAATTACATTGCAAATGTTGTAGACTGAGGAGGTTCATGTTGTCATAATTTTCAGCCTTGCAGTCTATTCCTGAATTTTAGATTATCGTGTGCATAACCTTTTTGTGGGAGTAACATACAGGATACCATTGCTGTTTCTGTACATGAGAGCCATCGTCAGATACTATATGACTCAGAGATAAGATAAAACTGCATGTCTGAAGTTTAGTTTGTCTTTTATTATTTGTCATCCATTTTCGTATTTTCTTTGCTAATCACTGTTTCATTTTTTCTAATTCAAATCCATTGAGATGAATTTTAAATTTATTTAATAAGACTATTAAGTTGAATAATGCTGTCTACTGTTCTCAGAATTTTTATTTAAATTGTTAAATAACTTTTTATTTTTATTTAATTTTTATTTAAAATCTGAATTATTATTTAAAATGTTACCGTATTTTTGAAAGCTGAGACAGTTTGAGTTTTCTAGAACAATAATTTCTTTTTCATTTTTTTCCCCCGCAGAACTGGAGCACTTTCCCAAATGCATCCAGAATATCACATTCTGTTAAATGCTTTTAGAAATAAGCTAAAACCAGTTCAAATTTTATTTATTTTTGTTGAGGTCTGTAAGTAAACTTTTGAATGGAGTCCTCTAATACCAACATATGGGTTCAGCAGAATATTATTTGATTGATAAATAAAGTCAGAAGAAAATAAACTTAGCTTGTTTTTTTAGCACTTTTGAATGTTATATACTAATAGTACAAACCAACTGAGTCATGTAACACATAAGAGTTTATGTATATTTCACTAGAGATTTATGGTAACACTTGCATTCTTTTCCAGAAGACAAAGGCCCTATACTAGTGTGTGGTAGCTTTTAACTATAAGGTATATGTGCATATACACAGAAAGAGGTATATGCAAGAGTCCAATTTAATTTTTCTAGTAAATTAGTCTGAGAACTAACAAACTTTGATGAAAGGCTATTTTGTAATTTAATCACAAATTGTTTTCTTCCTACTCCAGTCAGGCATTCAGGGGGAACAAAACAAAACAAGACAAAACCCCACCAAAACAAAAAAAAACCAACAACAACCAAACAAAAACAAACAAAAAACAAAAAACAAACAAACAAAAAAAAAGGAAAAAAGCCCAAATGCACGCGCACACGCACACAAACCTCCTGGAAGCGTAATTTAAATACACAAAGACCACAGAAATGCATGTAGTGAATAACAGTGAACTGCTTATCCTGCACAAGACACTGGTCAGTGGAAATCTTGTATTTATACAGAGATGCATGGCACTATACTGTCTTCTGTAACAATAATTTCAAGTAAGAAAAGCAAATTAGGGCTTATTTTTCTTTGGTATGTGATAGCACATCCTAAACAAAAGCTTGCTCTCTTTGTTACCAAAATGTATATAATCATCACAGGAAATAGTTTAAGAACTGTGAACCTCAAATTAAATCTCAAGATCCTCTAGAGACTTCATCTGACAATGTATGTGTAATGTGTTACAAGTGTTTAACACTGCCATATTTCTGTTTGCTGGGGCATAAGGTGAAGTGTTTAGTCAACTGTAGGAGTTTAGATTGTCAGATCAGATTTAAGTAAAAAGCAGGTGCTGGTTACAGAATTACATCCCATGGATTAATGTTGTGTCAGTGCCAGTATTAAGATTCTTTACAATTGTAAGTATTTAAGTCCTTTGCTGTAGTTTATTGTAAATACCAAGATTGAGAATGAAATCTTGAGTCAATCAGGAAGAACAAATAGTCATTTGTCCACTATCCATGTTCCATGTGTACCTGCAATGGCTAGAATTTGGGTGTGAAAATCTTCAGTGAGCATAAATAGAAGGGATATGGAAATATAGTAGTGGATTCCTTAGAGATTTCCATCTCCTATCTATCAAGGTTGCTCAGAAAATGTGATCTAGACAATTTGCAGAGTTCTGTAGCATAGGTATGATCTGGTAGTCTGTCTGAAATTTCAATTGTCAATTGAGTGGCAGGTAGTACTTACAAAAATGCTTCTGGATTGTCTGATCATGACATGTGAAGGTGACAGTATTTTATTACTGAAAAGGAAGAAAAGGCTGACACTGTTATTAAGGAAGGACAACCCTATGGAATGAAGAAAGCTTAGACTGGGAATAAACAGCTGGATTCTGGTTTTGGTTAGTCATGCTTTTTCTAGTATCTTGTGCGGTGCTGTGTTTTGGCTTTAGTATGTGAATAATGCTGATAAGACAATGTTTTAGTTGTTGCTAAGTAATGTTTACCCTGGTCAAGGACTTTCCAATCTCTCATGCTGTGCCAACAAGGTTAGGGTCGGGAGGGAGCAGAGGAAGGACACATGACCCAAACTAGCCAAAGGGGTATTCCATACTACAGCATGTCATGCCTGCTTTATAAACTGGAAGGAGCTACATGGAAGGGACCGACCGTGGGATCTTATGTTTCGTCAGTGAAAAAAAAACAAACAAAAAACAAAAAACAAAACCCAAACAAAACTCCAGAAAGATAATATTACGTGTTTTGTTTACTTACTTCATTAATGTCTTGGAAATATTGATAACAGATGAAAGGCAAGATGATGTTAGTCTTTAAGGTCAGCTATTGCTATCCACTTATTAAGCAGAACTGAGTTGCCACATCAGATACAACTCACTTATTTGCATGTGTATATATGAAACCTGGGACTGTAATAAAAGTTCTGAATCTAATCTATCATTGCTGTTATTTCTTGGTTAAATTTAAGAAATCAAGATCAGGAAAATGACTCAGAGCTAGTCGAAACATAAATTATCTTGTCTACATGTGTTGCTATGATATCACTAACATTAGTAACTCAGGTCTGGATACATCTCCAATAGTAAACCCTTGAGGCTAAGGATGTAGTATTTCTTATATAATCTAACAATAGATTAATGCAACCAGTCTGCATCCAACCCTGACAGATTGTATATGAAGTTGTGCTCAGCTAAACAGATTTACTGTCAGCTTAGGTTTGCGTTAGTGTATTTCTGTGGAGATACTCATACATCAGTAATAGTCCCTGGTCTAAAACAAGTAAATGTCAATGTGTTCAGGATAGTATTTTAAAGTACCTAATACTGTCAACTATTCCTGTTGTTGCTTGTTATGCTTCATTTTGATTTAAGTCTGAGAGAAGTAGACTCTATAGTGGAGTATGTGTATTCACAATATTGAGGAAGCTCAGTTCACTGTTTTATTTTTTTTTTTTCCTGTCTACATCTTATTTCTGCCAGTGAAATATACTCCTTTTCTTTCTAAAAGAAACTGAAATTAATTGTCCATCATATCTAATACTAATACTGAAGTCAGGCTGGACATTAAATAAGGAAGAATGTGGAAAGGGAGAACTATTGATTTTCTTCAAATAGCTTAAATATGTCAAAGGATAAGACTTTCTTACCAATTAATTAGTGCTATTGGTGCACCTTACATCATATCTTTCAAACAACAAATATGCTTAAATTTCTGTATGTTTTTCTGTAAATTTAGCCATACAAGTATATACTTTATTTAGTAATACTTGTATTAATACATGCTGGTTGCATAGGAAAAAATCACTCATAAGTAGAAAATAAGGCTTAAAAGAATTCTGATACAGAACATCATATAGGACATAAATTGAACCTGGAATTACACATCACATTTAATGACATTGATTGTAATGAGCTGGGAGTATGAAAGGATTTTAATAGATGCATGTTTCTGCATAGATCAAGCAAATTTAAAGATCTGTTGCACTGAATGCGTGGTTTTTAATTCTGTATTTTTTATATATATTAGAGAGTTAGACTCAAAAAATGTTCATAAAGCAGTTTATAATAAGAAATTCAGAACAGAAAATGTCATTACTCTCTTATGCTGATGTAAACAAAAGAGATAAAAACAGCAGGGATTACAGATAAACTTCACTGTCTAGGCATGACTAACTTGAAAACAGTATGTATATGAATAGTAAAATGAATGCTATGGAGTAATTTGGAAATGGCTATAATTGAAGAAATTTTACTCGAATACAGGAAAGTTCTAATTTGAAAGAAACAGAGACCATATTCAGTATATAAATGTTGCTACTATTGTACAAATGTTGCAGAACTGCTGCCAGGATTGATAGGCTACAGACACATTTTTATTGTGGTTCTTGTATCTTGTCCTAGAACATACAGTTCTGTTGAATAATAGCCACTCAGTCTGGAACTCCAGATTTTCTCTATAGTGCCTAAATAAAAACCTAAGATTCTTACTGTAATTTTCCAGAATAAGAATTTTGCTGGTTTCCCAGCATAAGTACAGCTTTTGCTGCTGGAAGTGAAATAGAAAGTGCAGGCAGGAAAATAGACCCAAGCTGTTCAGAATCAAGTAAAATCACAAAAATCAGAACTTTTTTTTTTCCCCCTCCTTTAGTTTGAAGAATAAATGGAAATAGAAACCTGCAGAACAAAGGCATGATACTCAAGTTGTTATTTTGTTACACTTAGAGCAGATGTTTGGATAACCTTCAGGAAAATATCAAACTTAGTCACTTAGGAGTTCTTTTGTCTGTGGAAGGGAACATGCAGAGAAGTTTCTAGATCTCTTGTCCTTGAGCTTTTATTTCTGTCAGTGTATTTGCCTGAATACTCTGAGATAAAACTCAGCTCTCAACAAAGTAAGAAATGTGTCTAGCTCAACAGAATTTTCCCTTTTTTAAATTAAAAAGAAGTATTTCATTGAGCACCATCTACTTTCTCAGTCACATTACTATGGGAAGAGTGAAGATGGTACAAATGTTTCACGAGGACCAAACTGAGCTGAAGATGCATACGGCCTGCAACAGCCAAGTTCTTTGTACTTGAGAAGCAAACAGCGTTTGAAAGCATCTGGTTTTTTGAAGATATATGAATCTCTGGCTTAGATGATGTAGTTGGCAAGGAGGATGTAAGAAAATAAGTACTAAATTACATACCTTTGGAGTTCCATTCAGACATTGCTTTGACGGACACTAACTATAGAAACATCTTTGAGTTTTATCTGTATTTTATCTACACAAATTTTCATGATCAAAATTCTGTGGAACTGCATCATTCATTTAGGTATATGTTTGCACAGTTAATTTCTATGCAAATGGTAATGCAACACTCAGTTAAATGATTTTAATAGAATGTCTTTTCCTTCTCAGTTTTGTATCTAGAAATGAAACAATCACAGAACACTTCAATGTTTTGTTTCACAGACATAGATAAAGCATAAGCTTTAGATATTTTTCTTTTTTTGATTTATGTAAAATCTGTCCAGAGCATCTGTCCAAAGATGTTTCTCATTCCTACAGCTTGTAGGTGGACAGAAATAATCCTGTGACCCTAAGCCTCTAATAACATTTGGAACATAACTGATATTCTTGAAACTTCAGTTTTAATGGTGGAAATTTGTAAGGACAGATCTATCAGAAGATTACAGCTGTTATTACAGACCGACTTACAGCATTGACAAGTTCCTCCACTACCAGTAACAACAGAAACAATCAACAAGAGACTGTTTCAAAGATGAGCCAGCCTGCCATATAGTCCTGGTGCACATTTTTAAAGCTTTGGTAGATAAAAAATGTCTTAGTACCCTCCCTCTGTGGCAGCAGTTGTAGAAGATAATGACAAGATGTAAGGGGAAGTAATAACTCAGACATGCATATTAATACTCATGTTTAATATGCTCTGAGAGTATATGTTACAGTATTGCTTTCGGATTTATCTTTAGCAATTTTCTATCTATAGCAATTGTCTATCTTTACCAATTTGTTTGTCCTCTAAAGTTTGGTGTTCCCATAGGAAAAACGTGTTCCTGAACCCTAATCCAGCTTTGGCTACATAAACTTGGCTTATATAGCTGAAGAAGGTGATCATACATGTAGGAACTGTTAAAAATCCTTGTAGGTTATTGCTGAGACTTGTGGGTTGGTGCATCTCTTTTACCTTTATGTATTTGAGAATAGAGAGCAAATTGCAATAGCAGTGTAGATGGCACAGAAATGTCTCAGGTTCATGAAGATTAACCACTTCTCTGTTCATCAGAACGTTTTTCCATACTTGATAATAATGAACTTGAAATGTGATCCTGGTAACAGAAGTGAAATGAATTCCTCTTTTTAAAAATTGTGAAAATGCTAGGAATGTGGGGACTTAATAAAAGGTAAAGGCTCAGAGAGATGATTAAAAGGTTACTGTAAATGGATTCTGTCACATAGCCATTATTAATGTATTTTACTGTTTTTATCAACAAAGTACAATCCTAGTTATTAGTTGAATATATCCTTTAAAACTTCTGCAGGCCATTGTTCTGATGAGCAAAGTCACAAGTTATCTTTATTTATAAACAGCCCAGTAGCAGTAAGAAGTTTTATTAGTATTTGTCACTAATAAATATTGTTTATCATAATCTTAAAATCACTGCAAATAGTACAGATAACTCACAACAACCTACTGATCTTATTAGAAATTCATTTGGCTTGTTGGTCTTTCCTGTGGTTTTAAATACAGATCAGGTGCATATTTTACTAGTATCTTTGGAGAAAAATTAATGAGAATGAGACCTCGTAATACCTACTGTTTGCAATGGAAGGTTATGAATCTTTAAGAACGAAGAAGATGAAACATCTGCTGGATCCCTGAAGTACCAGTTAAAATACTGAAAAACACTTTGATTTTGGTGGGAATCTTATTTGATGGAGTTTTCATTTTTACCATGCATAAGGGCAGAGAAAAACTCAGTAAGCCATTAGTTAAAGGAAAAAAAGGCAGCTGCCTACGGCAAGGAGAACTAACTTGATAGTCCAGTGATTGGTCTTCCACTTAAAAAGATCTCTGCTTTCTCTGAGAAAGTCAGTCACTCTTTCCTGCCTCCAGGTCTGCTTCCAGTGGATTGGATTGTCCTTCCCACCCGGTCATTGAGTCCAGTTTTGTAGCTAAGCTCCGCCCCTTTCCAGTTTGCAGACATGCCTGAAATAGATACCTAGCAGTAGGGGCATACTGAATGGAAGTGAAAAGGTTGGGAAGCTGAAACAGTGTGGGTTTGTGAGTACTGGAAGGGAGTAGACTAGGTATGATAGAACAAACATAGATACTGGATGGGAAAAGAGGAGTCTCCCCAAAGCTTTTCACATCGACCATCACACTTACAGTTCCCAGTGTAATTAGCTTGATCTCTGTCCTGGGTTCAGCAGTAGCAGTCATTTTTAGCCTTCTTAGTAGCTGTTACAGTTCTGTGTTTTCGACTTTTAGCCTGGGAACAGCTCTGATAACACCGATGCTTTTAGTCGCTGCTCAGTAGTGTTTAGTCTGACCAAGAACTTTTTGAGTCTCATGGTCTGCAGGGAGGAGGGGAAGTCGGGAGGAAGCAGAGACAGGACATCTGATCCAAACTAGCCAAAGAGGTATTCCATACCACAGCATGTCATGCCCAGTGTATAAACTGGGGGCAGTTACCCGGAAGGGGTAGATCACTGCTCAGGTCGGCTGGGGTATCAGTTGGTGGGTGGTCAGCAGTTGTATTCTCTTCCCTTGTTATTTCCCTTATCCTTATTATTATTGGTGGTGCCAGTAGTGATTTGTGTTATACCTTAGTTACTGGACTGTTCTTATCTCAACCTGTGGGAGTTGTATTCTTTCAATTCTCCTCTCCATCCCTCTAGGAGCAGAGGGAGGAAGAAGGGGAGCAGTGAGTGAGTGGCTGCGTGGTTCTGGATTGCAGGCTGGGCTTAAACCACAATAATCTCCCTTAAGCCCCATTGCTGGAGTCCTCCCTCTACTTCAGAGTTCCTTTTTTTCCCTTTTACCTTAGCCACCTCATTTGTCTCCAGGTCCTCAGCATACCTTTGGAGGCTACTGTCAACCCACTTTTCTTGAAATCCTTTTGGCTGTCTTTATGTTCCTTCCTTGCAATTAGGTATCCTTGCTTATCCTAGTATATTGATTTTTGATTGCAGGGGACATGACCACAACGGTCAACTTTGAGGCATTTCTGGATCTGGTTGTCTTCCAAGTGCAGCCTCTTAAAAAAAAAAAAAAAAAAAAGAAAGTTTTTGTTTGTTTGGGGGTTTTTTTGGTTGGGGGGTTGGTTTTTTTTTTTTTTAAAAAAAAAAAAAAAGAAAGTTTTTGTTTGTTTGGGGGTTTTTTTGGTTGGGGGGTTGGTTTTTTTTTTTTTTAAAAAAAAAAAAAAAGAAAGTTTTTGTTTGTTTGGGGGTTTTTTTGGTTGGGGGGTTGGTTTTTTTTTTTTTTAAGAAAAAGCAGCTTCTTAGAGCACTGAGCTATTTTTTCCCTGTGACCTCTCAGATTTGTACTTCTATACTGTTGTTTTCTTGTTTCTCTTAAAATGGCAGATTGTATCCGTTGGGTCATACGGTCAATTATCTGATTAGGCTGAAAATTAAGTTTAAACAGCAACAAAGGAATTTTCTTGTCTGGATCAGCCTCCTGATTAGTGTCTCAGACACAGGCGTGCAAGAGCCTACCCTGGGAGCAGCTAGAAATAGATGGAAAGAAGACTGTTTAAAACTCAGATATTATGTTCATGATTTCAAGAACATTAATTTGATTCCAGTTAAAGACCCAACAGTTTATTTTAGCCTTGCTGTTACACTGTGAGAAATTATGCATGATAAAATGAAGAACCTGTAACTCCCACAGGGCTTCTAGCACAAGTATTCAATAAATAAATAAAGTCTTCCTATCTACTCTAAAAGAGGACACACAGGACTGTAACATTTTTAACATACAGGAGCGTAACTTCTTTGCTAAATTCTCTTCCATCTAGGAAGCTTGTAAAGAGAGCGAATACCACAAAAAATGGTAATTTTCCTAATTTGCTAGAGAAAATTTTAAAGTTGTTGAAAGTAATCTATTTGGCTGTCTGCTAAGGAATACGAGCAGGTTCAGAAAAACCTGCTTTGTAGACTATCCTGTCTAGAGTTCGGGAGAATGCTAAAACAAATTTCACAGAACTGCGTAATTTGATTCCAGCATAAGTACATTTGTGTTGCATTGTAATCCATGGAGGATCAACAGAAGCTTCTGAGACTAATGTGTTAATGTCATGTGTTGAGGAATAAAAGTACACGTCAACATCAAAGACTGTTCTAAAAATAATGATCTAAGTAATACATAATTGGTGTCATAGTGCTACTGGCAATAGAAAATTACACAGGAAAACAGGTTTCTGATGAACTTGTCTACATTTTTGCATAGAATATGGTACTTCTTTCGTATTTAGCAAAAGGGATACTGTATAGCTCTATGTGGTTGCAGAACTAAAAATAATCTCTAAACAATTATATTGTCTGTGTATGTATTGGGTTTGCATGGCTGGATTTGGTAGCAGGAGGCCTACAGGTGTGGCTTCTGTGAGCAGCTGCTAGAAGTTTCTACTGTGTCCAGTGGAGCCAGCTTGCTCTAAGATGGGCCTGCTGGTGGCCAAGGCTGAGCCCATCAGTGATGGTGGTAGTGCCTCTGGAATAATGTATTTAAGAAGGGGGTGGGGGGGAAGCTGCACAACAGCAATTGCAGCTGGAAGAGAGGAATGAGAATATGTGAGAGTAACAGCACTGCAGACACCAAGATCAGTGAAGCAGAAGGGGAGGAGCAGGCACTGCAGCAGAGGTTCCCCTGCAGACCACTGTGCAGACCATGGTGAGGCAGGCTCTGGCCCTGCAGCCCATGGAGGTCCATAGTGGAGCAGATCTCCACCTGCAGCCCGGGGAGGACCCCACACCAGAGCAAAGGGATGCGTGAAGTAGGCTGTGACCCTGCAGTAAGCCCACACTGGAGCAGGCTCCTGGCAGGACCTGTGGCCCCAAGGAGAGAGGAGCCCAGGCTGGGGCAGGTTTGCTGCAGGACTTGTGACCCCATGGAGGGCCCACACTGGAGCAATCTATTCCTGAAGGATGCACCCTGTGGAAGGGACCCATGCTGGAGCAGTTTGTGAAGAGCTGCAGCCTGTCTCATGTTGGAGAGTTCATGGAGAACTGTCTCCTCTGGAAGAGACTACACTCTGGAGCAGGGGACGAGTGTGAGGAGGAAGGACTGGCAGAACAACATGGGATGAACTCACCACAACCCCCATTCCATCTCTTTCTGCACCACAGTGTGGGGAGGAGGTAATAAAAATGGGGCATGAAGTTAAGCCCAGGAAGAAGGGAGGGATGGGGGAAAGGTTTGGTTCTGATTCTCATTATCCTGTTCTGATTTGATTGGTAATAAATGAAATTAATTTTCCCAAGTCAAATCTGGTTTTTGACAGTAATTAGTGGGTGATCTTTCTCTGCCCTTATCTTGACCAAGGAACCTTTCATTGTGCTTTCTCTTTCCTGCCCAGCTGAAGAGGGGAGTGATAGAGTGACTTTGGTAGGCACCTGGTGTCCAGCCAGGGTCAATCCACAACAATGTAATGATGTGGTTTATACAGGTGATGGGAGTTAGACTGAAAACTAAGGCAGGAAACCAACGTACATTTTTGCTGAAAAACACATTTTTGCATTGCTGAAATTCATAATATTCTTATCTACCTGGGTTTTAAAGTAGTTGAACTGGCTTTATGTTACTAGAATTAAACCAATTTATTTTATAGGTTGAAAGTACACTTGTACTTGGAGTCTGTCACCTGCAGTGCAGGTCTGAGATAGAAAATACTTTTTAGTTTGAAATTCTGGCCATAAATTCACTTCTTGCTTTTATATAAGGTCTTATCCTTAACCTTTGAAGCTATGCAACCCACTCCTTATATCTGTACTGTTATTCTCTGAATCCACAAGTTTTTCTAATTACATTGAAGTCTTTGAATAATAATAATAGTTTCCTCTGTTTGTGAAGTGCACAGATTCTCCCTGCATTTGAAATGCCTTTTCCAAAATGCATGTCAGGATGTTTCTTCAAACCTTTGCTATACCCTCACCTTTTCAAGTTTTATACCTTCAGTTGCCATTTGTGTTGCACCCTTTGTTTTCAAATATGTTGCTGACACAGCCACATCCAGTGTTTGTCATTGCTGACAGTAAAAATGTATTTACTTCTGTATTTTTGTATATAATACAGTGGGATGTTAGTATAATTTTATTGAAGTGTAGAAGAGAGATGCAGAAATGTCTACCATTTTCCTGAACAGTGGAATGAGGGGCAGACTCCCTACTTCAGTCAGGAACCATGGCAACTGCATTATCCCACTGAATTTCTGTTGTAATGGGCAACTGAAGATTTTATGAAACTGGAAAGTGGTGATGTGAGACTGTAGAGACAGCAACTAAAATGTTCCAGATAGATTTAAGATCATCACAGAGCTTGAAAACATTGTTACCAAAAATAATTGGAAATATGTACACATTGGTATACATATGTGTAAACAAAGAACTGATAATTGTGTTTAGAGGATCTCAGTCCAGAGATACTCTGCTTATGGTTAGATTTAGAATGTATTGATTGTGTATATGCTGTTTTAGTATCTCTGATAATGAAATCTCAAATAATATTAACATATGAAGATGATCCTCATCATCCTCATATTCATTCCTCTCTATGCAGACATTATAAAATACTTTATCAGCTCCATTACTTTTAAACTGAAATATGAATCAACAGGTTTTTTTCCCTGCTGTGAGTAGTTCAATGATTATCTTACTGTCTTATGTGAAAAAGTACAGAAAGTACAGTTCATATTTTTTGTCTTTGCCTACAAAATTGCTTGTGTACAATAGCAATATACTTAAACGTCCAGATGGCTCTTCTGTGAAACTATGCACACTGTAAAGCTAGATGCAAGTACTACAAAGCTCATTCTCAGAAGCACCTGGATATTTCAAGTATACATAACATTTATTTCCTGGCTCTGGGAGTATGGAGATACAGGTACTTTAATAGAATGTTATATGACTGATACGCACTGAGGGCTTTGTCTTTTCGCTTTCTGTGGTTTGTATTTTATTGAGCATATTGCTTTCTTTCCAGTAATTTCATCCCTCCCTATGTGGTGAATATTTAACGAAGTACAAAATTAACGTTGCAAGTTGTGAGAATAACAAAAATGGATCATGTCCAACTCTTACATGTTCAACATGCTGTTGTATTCTGAATTCAATCTTTTTTGCAAGTCCTTGCTGAGCAGCATAATTGCATATCATTTCTGGGCCATTGACTCAATGTACAGTCGACAATTGTCAAGACCAAAGGAGAAAATGTATTTTGATTTTTAGTAATACTCTTATATTCAATAAGGGCTCATGCTCTGACATAAAGGGTACTGGAAAACAGATGTTCTTATGGAGTATGACACTGTCTCTTAGGTGTATCGGATTCTGCTTTTCTAAATGCTGTGTACAAACCAGCAACACAGCAAACATGTTAGTCAGAAATACAAACTGACTTATTTTTCTCCACAGTCAATTCCAGACATGCCAACATGCCAAAAAAATATTTAATTAGCTCTCGGCAACTATTTCTCAGTGAATAGCATCGTGTTTGTTTTCACTAATGTTCTTTGGTTGTTTTCGAAGTATTTTTAAATTCTTGTTCCGTCTTTGTTGGAAATTCGAGTTACTTGTATTTTCTTATTTGAAATATCTCCTATGTTGATTACACATATTTTTAGGGTTTGGGTTTGTAAATGGAGCTTTGGTTTTATGAGAAACTAACTGTCCATTGCTTGAACGTAATTGCTCTCATCAGATTTTTTTTTTTAAATGAAAAATAGAAAAGCATGCACATGAATATGTGATGCACACTTTTAGAAAAAATATTGTATGTTTTAAGTCATCGTTTTATTAGCATGAGAATGAGGTCTGTAACTCTTTATCAAGAAAGAGGTCAGGCATAGTATTTCAGAGAAAAAGAAGTTACTCTTAGTATTTTCTTCACTTTATACTTTGAGAAGAACTACTATAAAATTTGTGACAGTAATAAATAAAGCTAAGCTTTTGAAAGAAAATTTGTGATTGGGAGAATATTTTTACACAGATATCTTAATCCATTCATCCATACTTTTTGTATTATTTTTATCCTTCCATTCTGTGTCTCACAAGTATAACTACCTACCTTCTTATAAGTGACCACTTCAAGTTGCCTTTTATTCATAGAGTTCATAGTACTGCTGCTGAAAATAGGAGGTTTCTTGCTATTATTGACTACTTGGATTTACACTGGTGTGTAAAATTCCAGATCTCTTCTTTCTCCTAATAATGTGTAGATTTTTTTTTTTTTCAATTGCTTCATAGACACTGAATTCTTGAAAATACAGTTCTTCTGAAGTTTGCCTGCCACATCTTTTAATCAACTTATTCTGCAGTGCACAAAACATTTTTTCAAGACAGTTGTAGGGCACAAATTAGAGGCAAACATTAAATTCCTGATTCAGCAATTCTTCAGAAGCTCAGTGTACTAGCTATATCCATGAGTCTTTTTATGGATCTGGTCTTCCATGTGCTGAGAAATTTCACACTAATTCCTGCGGTTAAGACCTTTGCATTTCAGAGTCTTGCTGAAACCTTTTTCTCTTGATTTCTTTGATCAATACTTGTAGTTTTCTGCTTTTTAACCCCAATATTGTCCTGGTGGGTCCGTATATATTCACACAGTCAACAAGCTAAATTAATTTCCTTATATGAAATTTCACAAAAGCAATGCTTGTTGCCCTGTCAAAACCCCATGTTTATCTATGAATTTTCTGAACTTCAGTAGTATGAATAAACTTGATGGTATTTTGTATTTGCTCTGAATTCTAAAGATTGAGTGAAAGAAATCAATTTTGCAAGACATTTTAAACGTTCAGTCTATGTTTATTCTTCCTGAGTACTCTGTCTGTAGATTTTTTTTAAACATAGTTGTGAATTTTCTGTGAATAATTGAAATACATATGCAGGAAGATGTTGGGTATCTAATGTTTTCCTAATGACTATTTAGAGATGCAGCTAGTTAGATTTCAATTTGCTCTGAGTTTTGTGGCTACGAACAGGGGAAGCCATCTTTTGTACATTTATCCATCATATTGCCATCAAAACCAGACTTTTCTCTTGAGTAATTTCCACAGAACATCCTTTGTTTTATGAATACCTAAGATTCAATGTGCGTCAGCAGGGAAGTAATGACAGAGGTCTCTTTTTCAGCAAGTATAGCCATCACTTGGCAGCATGCTGAGAGAAGGTGAAGGAAGTTACTTCTTCGTTTTCATAAATGTCCATCTATTCCTTCAAGACTACCAGAACAAATAGGAAATTATTATAGGCATGTGTGCATGGACAGAGTTTGATTAAACTGGGTAATAGATCTGTTCTTGTCCCAAATAACTTCCTCCTAATTTATTTTAAAATGAGATTAATAGACATAGAAGGCCTTTTAAAAGTGTACTAGAGGCAGATACTGTATGCAAAAGTATCTAAATTGTTACTCAGACCACCTTGTTTAAATGGCAATTAATAGCTTTCTTCTGATGTATCTGATATCCTGAATGCTTTATGACAGCTGAAGTTGTAATTTTGCAACACAGCTGTATATGTATTGCACATATCTACAATGGTTTGGCCCAAAGGAAGAATCACATAACCGGAGGTAGGTTGGATTTTATTTTTTCACTTCTAGTCTGTGAGGCAGCTCTTGTGTGATGAAGCTAAGAAGGATAGCGCTATTATCCAGTCACTTGGAAGAGAAGCTTCTTTGAATGTGAAAATGATAATTGCAATTCTGGCCTTGAATCAGTAAAGCACTTATAGTAACAGCATTCAAAACTTGTGTTTACAGTGAATTGAGTTGGGGCTTCAGCAGGTGGCACTATTCATTCAGGATAGTTCAGTAGGAAATGTCAGTTTTGAATGTTGTTTTCATTCAGCAAAAACCTGTTTAGGTTCACTGTAGATTCTCAGCTGGGGAATCTGGCAGAGCAGCATTGACTAGGTCTGTGACACAAGGCAAACTGGCTCAGGGTCTGCTTGGTATTTAAATCTGGAAACTGGCTGAATTCCATACTGAAAAAGTGCTGAGTCTTGTGCTCGCCTGATATTGAAACAGCCTTCTCTGGTAGTGGTAAAGGAAAAAGAAAATAGAGAGAAATTGCTCTGTATATAAATGTACAGAATGTTTAAGTGTCTGGCAATAGAAGAATTATTTTAGTCACTGTGGAGTTTTCCAATCAAAATACCATTAACCCCAAATAGTTGGGGTTTTCTTCTGGAATTACTGCTACAGCTGCTAACATTTATTTTCAAAGCACATGTGTTTATAATAGCTACATATTTTTATGTGCGTTCATATTATATGCATTTCTCTCTATATGCATTTCTTATACATATATGTATACTATAATTTTTAAGAGTCAGTGCTTGTATACAACCTTCCCTATTTTTTAAAAAATAAATAAAATTGTAGAAAGTTCACCTAGGCATGACAAAGAAGTGTGAAAATATAATTTTAAAATAGCATTTGCTTCATTGAAAAGGCTTTGATTTAAAAAGAAAAAAAATCTTTATAAATATAAAAGACTGGGTTTGGTGTGCACTGTTGCACTTCCTGCACTTGTGTATATTTGTATAATAATCTATGCATCTGCTTAGTAACTTGTCTGAAGGAGCAGCTTAAAATATATTTCTTCATTAGAGCTAACACAGCATGGATCACAATAGGGGCATTTAGTATATTGACCTAATATTGAAATTTTGCAAGAGTGCTTTCCAAGTTAGTAATTGCAATCTCTTTGTAAAGTATATGGCATTATATTGATTCGGGGCCCATCACTTGAGTCTAGTCAGACATCTGAGCCTGCTGATGGTAACATTGACATCTGCAGCAGGTAAAAAGCATTAGAGAATCTGAGGTTTCCTTCTGGCTTCTCACTTCCTGATGATTAGTTTAGTTATGTGTTTTCTGTTCTGTCTTGTGACACCAGGGAATGTTTCAGTTTCAAAGTAGTTTGTGGAAATGTGTATTCATTCAGTCTGGTAGACTGAAGAGATACTAAATACAAAGGCTTTTTTGTTTGTTTGTTTGTTTCAGATCTACTACGGAGTATAGAACTGCATTTAATGCTTGAAATACAGCATTACAGCATAAAAAGTAAAATAGCCAAATCATATTCTAAGGATTTTATGCATATTCAATTCAGCTTTGCAATTAATCATGTTAGGTAAAATATGCTTACAGAGTTTTTGAGAGTGTGATTCAGGAATTCAGCAGGTTGGCCAACTACTGGAGCAAGAGATACCTGATCCTAACATAAAGTCTGATCTTCTTTCATGACTCTCTGTAAACTTTTGCCTTACCCATTCTGTGCTTTGTAAACAAACACCTTAATTTGCATTTTGGTTTCATTTGGCTTGTGTTAAAAACAATGTCAAGATAAATGGGCATTTGTTTCCCAAGGATCAGAGATTAAAACTGGAAAGTGGCTGGGAGCACATCTGAAACTAAAATCCTGAGGAAATACTTACAGTTTATGGAATGCTGAAACTTTCCCTAATACGTGGAGAACTTTTGCATCTTACTGCCATTTTTTATTTTCATGTCAGCATTGCTGTCCTGGGAGCTGTGATCACTCTGGGCTTTCTACTGACAGATTGTCATGTAAATCTCTGTGACAGCAGTGCTCCATGGTTGGGAGAGGGATAGCAGGCAAATTCCCTCCAGTAGGAAACAGTCCAGTGGACTGCAAGTCTCTTCTTTTCAAGCTCTTTTTCTTAAAAATAATGCAGATTTTGTCTCATTAATTATGCTTCTTTGGTTAAAAGCACTGGTATGTCATGCTGTATTGCTGCATGCATCAGTCACATATTTAACTGATCAGTGATGCTATAATACGTCTTACAATTATCTTTATTTAGCATGCTGCCAGAACCTGCTGTTGCGTTATTGTTCTTACTGCCCTCAGAATATAAAATGTAACTCCTGAATATTTCTTTGGACTATAGAGTCATAAAACAGAGAAAAAATATGAAATAGTTAAAATAAGCTATATATAGACTTGTTTATCTTTCTTTCCTTCTTTTGTTCTTTTTCTCTTGCTTTCAAATCAGTTGTAAGAGACAGGTAAATATCAGGTTTATGTGTAGGGATAACAGAAAGATTACAGTTTAATATTGGAAGATAAGAAATCTGAAGCTTTGGATCTTATTCCTGGCTTTCCCTTGCTCAACAGCATGCCAAGGGCAAGTCATAGACCCTCTGTGTCACACCTTACTGCATACCTAGATCTGCCTAGATCTTAGAAGTGCTGTAAAGCCAAATAAGACACTTATGAAGTACTTTGAGATATGCAGATATAAAGTATCTTTTAATTTTCAATTTGCTTTAATATTAAATCAATTTTAAGTAACAGTAAACAATTTTGGCTGTAGAAGAACATAACAGTGTACATGCACAATGTTTAGGTATACATTTGTTTACTGCAGCAAGATTTCTGTTTTTCTGTCACTCACAGACTATAAATCAGGATCATGACCTTAGAACTCATTAACTGCTATAAATAAACATACTTTTGAGGGTGCAACTAGCTTCATCTGTTTCAGGACAGAGACCTCAGGTCAGAAACCGGATTCCTCCTAGAATAATTCTCTGCCATACAATCTCGGTGGCTGCTTCCTGAAATTATAACTGCATTGAAATGTTTCTGAAAATGAACAGCTTGCCTCCCCTCAAAAAAAAAAAAAAA
>NDXB01013366.1:99877-113226 GCA_002631895.1 Agapornis roseicollis | reverse complement strand
TTGTGTTTAAAAAGGAAATTTTTTTGGATTTTTTTTTTTTTTTTTTTTTTTTTTTTAATATTTTTTTTTTTTTTTTTTTTTTTTGTATCTTGAAAAAGCCTCTTGAATTTTGAACAGTGTGAATTAAATGCAGTCACTCGCTAAATCCCCCTCTTTCCTCCCCCCACTTAGAGAAGGACGGGGAGGAGAATCGAAAAAATGTAACTCCCATGGGTTGAGATAAGAACAGTCCAAAAACTAAGGTATAACACAAATCACTGTTGCTACCACCAATAATAATAATGATCAGGGAAATAACAAGGGAAGAGAATACAACTGCTCACCACCCACTGACCGATAACCAGCCCGAGCTGAGCAGTGATCTAGCCCTTCCAGGTAACTGCCCCCAGTTTATATACTGGGCATGATGTGCTGTGGTATGGAATACCTCTTTGGTTAGTTTGGGTCAGGTGTCCTGCCTGTGCTTCCTCCTGGCTTCCCCTCCTCCCTGGCAGAAGCAAACTTGCCAACAAAGTTTTCAAGCTGACAAACAGGTATTCTTTATTGCAGCACAAGGGGACATGGAGGATAGCTCCTCCTAACGTGTGTCCCCGTATTGTTACACAAGCCATCCTTATTTAATCCCCGGGCACACATACATATTCATAAGGTTTCATATGGATTACACCATTTTCCAGAAAGTTCCCCACATGCTTACAAAATTGTGGTAATGGTCTCTGAGGGTTGTTTACTTGTTCCAGCAGTCTTCATCACTTCTGGCAGCCTTTGAAGCACACACAGTAGATGCTCATACCAGTCTAATTGGTTCGTTAGCACCAGAGACATAATAATCCTCCTATCCTCCTACTTAGTTAGTTTAACTGTAGCCCATCCTGGACACCTGCCATTCCCAGATACTCCTTATCCCTGTGTCCTGCTCTTCTAGACTGTTTTTCTTAAGACTATGTCAACTATAACGATTTATCTTCTACAAGAATTCTCAGTAAGTTCTCTAGCTGTACTCTATTTTTATTTCTATGTATCATGCAGCTCAGTGATTTTCCATTACTACTGTTACAAAGCCATTAAACTTAACATTACTTAAAACTAATTCTGAAGGTTTATATATTCCATTTTGTGATTTTGTGCCACCTTGTTTCATAAGTAACCATTAGCATCAATATTTAATTCCTCTGGCAAATAACTTGGAATGTTAATAACCCTATCTAACCCTGTATCTTTCTTCATTGATCTTTGAACCCAGAATATAGGAAAGGCAAGCATAACACCAGAGAAAAGAGAAAACTACACCAGTTTTAACTGTGTCATTATTGGGAATGAGCTGTAATAATTTGATAATTTGGACCATAATATTGTAACAGGACTAATAATTAGTAATTTGATTGGATTTTTAAGATTTTGATGGCACCAGCCATAGATGCTTGGCTTTGCACATAAAGTGTGCTTTTTCAGCTTAAGAAAAGTGCAGTGGATTTTTTTTCTGATAACCTACCCTTCCTTTACCACTGGCTGTTAAACCTGCATTTGGTTTCCTAGTATTTTCTTCATTCCATTCCTGAAAACACATGGGAGAAAAGAAGCTGCAAGTCTCTAGATTACCCACTGGTTTATTTCCCTAAGATTTTATACTTGTGTTTCACTTATTTGAAAACTAGCAAATAATCACAAGAGTTTCTAGCTTGTTAGATTATTTAAAATGTTTTTGATCAGTCTTTTCTCAAAATTAAAAATTTCTAGAACTGTTATCATGTACATTCCACTCCTCTGGACTTTTAAAAATTGCTTTAAATCTTAGAAATACACAAACTGTAACAGATTGTCCAAAATGTTTGTCATGCAGATGGAAGTTTTGTCACTTTGTTGATTATCTTCAGGTTACAGTTTTACATAATCCACAATGGCATTTGCATTCTCTGCAGCACCATAATATTGCTGATTCAAGTTTCTTCTGATACATGGCACCATTATAAGTTTTTTCTTCAGTCAATTTTGTTTTCTTCCTGCACTGTTACAGATGATTCATATAGATGTTCTTGTACCTTGTAGTTAGAATTATAAGTCCACCTTAAATTTATTAGTTGTGCTTTCTGTCTGAGATTTAATTGAAGCTCCTTGTAATGTTAAGTATTTAAGGAATAGTAATGAATCCAAAAGTCATTCTTGTGTTACCTTCTTACATCTTCATATTAATAGTGAACATGGTCTCCAAACTTTTCCTCTAATACAGCAGTTTTATGAAAAAAATATGCAAATAGCTTCACGAATCACACTGATTATAAAACTGTAGTACAAGACGTAAATAAACAAAACATGTATCTTAGTTCTAAACAGACAAGAAGGCAAATGACCATGTCCACTTATTTCTATTGAAATAACATTACTGTAGGTCATAATATCCAAAGTTTAGAATAAACTCAAAGTTTACAATCAACAAAATCCAGGAGCTTTCCACGGAGAACATGAAGAGGCACATTAGCAAATCTAATCAAGTCATCAGTATGTACTGCCAGTAGTGAAAGTCCTTTAAAATCATTAATCAGTGATCTATAATTCATATCTTATTTGACATCTACACCCACATCACATTGAGGGAATGCATAAGTATAAATCTCTGCATATAGAAAGATGGCAAATATAAGCTGCTTAAATGTAATACTGCAATTTAGTAAAGCGTATTTAAAATATGTTAGGGTTGTTTTCTTATATCAACATCTGTACCAACCAAGAAAACAAAATCTTTAACTATTTCGTTGAGTCAGCTGTTTGAACTGAATCTTACTACTTTGTCCTTTACTACTGCTAGAGGTAGTAATGACTAATGATGTGAGATAATTTGAGGCTCTGGCCACAGTATTGATAAGACTACTTTAAGGTCTTCTCAGATTTGGAATTCAAGACATACAAGAGGTGGAATTTTTACAACTGTGCATTTTGGACAACAAAAAATTAATCTATATCTAGATAAATGTGAGATATGCAAAATGAGATCTGGTATGAGAGTAAAAGACTTAATTTAATTGTCCAAACACATACATGTCTATGATGCTCCAAAGTAGCAAGACAGCATGAGTATCTGGCAGATATAGCATCAGAGCTACAGGAGATCTCCAGCTGTGCACAGGGTGACCAAGTTACCTAAGAGTGTTACAAATGGGATTAAGAATCTAAGCATAGGCAAAAAGATCCAGTTCCTTGATCTTTCTTGACTATAACTGGAATTTAAACACAGCAGACTTGTAAACATCTATATATGTGTTTTACTCTGTGATCTGAATCCCTCCTATATTGGATCTGGGAGCCTGATTTCCTCATATTACAAGCTTGAGGGGAGATCCAGCTGGTATACCTAGAGTAATGTGAACTTCTACCCTGTTCTGCAGCCAGTGGAAGGATTTATCTGTTCTGCTGGGGATGATCTGACATTCTTCATCTAATCTACTTTTTGTAATTGAAGAGTTTTTCTCTTTCAGTATGTTTTGTTATCAATTTTTCCTTGCTTCTTACTTCATTTATGCATGTTGGTGTATGAAAAGCTTTGTTTTGCCAAGTACTTGTATTTGGTAGAGTGTATATAGACCTCNTCTACTTTTTGTAATTGAAGAGTTTTTCTCTTTCAGTATGTTTTGTTATCAATTTTTCCTTGCTTCTTACTTCATTTATGCATGTTGGTGTATGAAAAGCTTTGTTTTGCCAAGTACTTGTATTTGGTAGAGTGTATATGATCTCCATGAAGCCTAAAGTTAATTTAGAGCATCATGTATTCCTTTCTGGTTTATATTCATTGAAATTTGTCATGTTTTCAGTGGCTCCAACCCCAAAGGGAACTGAGTACATTTTGTATTTCAGGAAATTTGCAGTATCTTGCTGTAGGAGAACTTGAAAGACACTTCTCCATTAAAGCCATACTATACATCTTAACACAGCTCATGCTGCTGAATGGAGACACACTATTAGTCTTGTGAAACTCACAAGAAATGTAGGTGCACTATGAGACTGGTTTGTATACCAGGATAGTCCCCTACATGGAATTAAATGTCTACTGCATTCAGTTTACTCAGATACAGCATTTATCAGTGAAAAGACATGACAGTCTTGTCTAGAAGGATCCATAATATTAAAAAAAAAAAACCAAAAAAACCCAAAAATTAAAAAAGCCCTTTCTTCCTTCTCTCAAACATAATCTTAACTGTCTTGAAACAACTATCTCAACAGTCTGTCTTGGTGGAACTTAGATATCTGTATCTGTTTACCGAAACTAGAGATTTTCATTTCCTTTACATCAGCTACATGATGTTGACTTCCACAGCCAAAGGCCAGTTTAAATGTCTAAGAATTATTGTGTACTTTAGATGATACAAAGCTTTTTAGAAAATAATCTAGACGTTAAAAAATTAAAAAGAGCCTGGCTTCATCTTTCTGCAGATCCTCCCTTCATATATTTGAACTGGTGGATGAGGTCCCCTGAGCCTTCTCTTCTCCAGGCTGTGCAGTCCTAGCTTTCTCAGGATTTCCTTACAGACTTATGCTCCAGTCCCTTCATCATCTTTGTGGCCCTTTGCTGAACTGTCCAGTATGTCCATGTTTCTCCTGTACTGAAGAGGCCAGAACTGGATCCAGCACTGCAGATGCTGCTTTACCAGTCTTGAATAAAAAGGAAGAGCAGCTCCCTCATCCTGCTGACAATGCTTTGCTAATGCAGCCTAGGATACCATTAGCTTTCTTGGTCTTTCATCTACTAAACTTCCATTATTAGTAAAATAAACACTGACTCCGTGGCAACAGATTTATTTGTGTTGTCTCAAAATATCTGATATTTCCAACAATTGTCTTGTCACCTTAGCTTTGAAAACAAATATGAAATTACCGATCTGAAATGCAGAACTCAAAGGAAATGAAAGCCCACTAAAAAAAAACCCAAACTGCTTCTAAGAGGGTCTAACCTGTCAAACAGCTGCAAGCTGGTTTGTAAAAAGCTGAAGGAGTTTGTAAGCCAGAGATATCACATGAACAGAACAACTCTTCATAGTCTTGGGAAAACTTGAATACCACTTAAACTTGTCCACTTGGGTTAAAAAGCAAGTCTGGAAGCTTCAAGTACTTGTAAAATTAAATTTGAAGGTTTGGTTGTCTTAGCAGAGAACTCAAGGCTGCACTTCATGCTATTGCTGCAGCATGTTGCCTCACTCTGGGACTGATAGGTGTGCTTGTTCTATCAGGCTTCATTCCTCCAGGATGTGAAAATCTCTGAAAGCAATTTAGCCGATGAGAGGAGTATTTGATATGCAGGCATTTCTCATCTTCTGCCCCCCCCCAACCCCCCCAAATTATTAAAGCTAAATGAGAATAAAACAAAAAAGTCTGTTTTTTCTATTTGCTTGTGATTACTGAAAGAAGAATAAAAATTACCTTACGTTTGGAACAAAGATTGTGATGAGCTTTGAAGTGACTTTTGAAGATGTTATTTATGTTTTTCTTTCAAAAAAACTAGGAAGGAACATAGATTTTATTTTCCTTAATTCATGCTTTAGTAATATAATTAAGCTGGGTTAGCTGTAATTTCTAATTAGTGCATGTCTTTTATTAACCCAGACTAGATAAGAAAAGAATCCAAATTCTGCCTAGTTAGTTCCACTACTATGCAGAAGAAAAAGAGATATTTTATTAATGAGAGAGGAATGCATAGGTTATCTATGCTATCAGAATCTAAATAGGAAGGATCACTGTTTTAAAACCCTGAGATGGTAAAAACTGGAAGTTTTCTTTCTTAGAAAAAAAGAATAACTTTTCCGCTGTGACTCCAGATTAAGTTTATGTGTGCATTCTATTTTCTACTTTCACTACAGAACTACTGTTCTGTTAAACAGTTTAAAAGTTTAAATCACTGTCTCAATGACAACAATAGGCAAAAAAGACATGTAAACTAAAAATTCACCATGTGAGATCCATTCTACATATTTTATACAGTGCTTGGCTTTAATTTTATGCTTTAAGCACTGGAAAGAAACTAATTTCTCCCAAAGTAAATGCGTGTGTTTCACATAAGTCCACAGAAAATCCCCAGGTGAGAAGTGTGTCTGGTTAATTGAGTTGCTTTTTGAATGGTACAGCAAGTGTTTGAGAACTTTTAGGCATCCATTGGGATTCAAGGTGTATTACACCTATCCTTCTCTCAAAGGTAGATACCAAATGAATTACAAGCAGTGCCCTACTCCCCCTTATCTTTTTACATAAGTATCAGTATTTTAAGTATTCACTGAAGTTTTGCCATAGCTGCAAAAGCGACAAAAAATTAAAATTCATGGGACATGCAGCATGGAACATTTTACCATGCCTTTTGGAAATGAGACATTCTGGAGTGAAGAATGAAAAGGTCATGGGACCAGAAAGATCTTTAGCCTGACCTATCTGTGACTGACAAAACTAGCATCCCCATCTGCTCCTTGAAATACTGTTGCAGTTTAAATCCAGTTTCTACTCCCCTCCCTCTCTCTTTCCTCCCCCACTCCCCTCCTTCCTCCCCTCTCCCGGAGGGATGGGGAGGAGAATCAAAGGAATGCAACTCCCACAGGCTGAGATAAGAACAGCCCAGTAACTAAGGTTTAACACAAATCACTGCTGCTACCACCAATAATAAGAACGATAAGGAAATAACAAGGGAAGAGAGTACAATACCACCTGCTGAAAACGAGCCTGACCGGGAAGTGTGAGTGTCCTTCTGGGTAACTCCCTATTACCTCCCCAGGCATGACGTGCTGTGGTATGGAATGCCTCTTTGGCTGGTTTGGGTCAGGTATCCTGTCCCTGCTTCCCCCTGGCCTCCCCTGCTCCTTGGCAGAGCATGAGACTCAGAAAGTCCTTGGTCAGAATAAACATTACTTAGCAACAACTAAAACCACTGGTATTATCAGCTATGTTCCCAGGGAGAGTCAAAACATAAAAACTGCATCAGCTACTAAGAAGGAAAGAATTGACGTCAAAATTGTTAGAAAATAGGAACAAATCACTGTTTTCTTTGTAGGTCTGGATACGTTTCCTGATAAAAATAAATGATTGGGAAAGTAGAACGTGATCTCATCTCCTGGGTCAGTGAATGTTATTTAACGCTAAAACAAGTTTGCTATCCATCAGAAGAACCAAAAAAGTAAATATATAGAGGAGCAAGTGTCAAGGATGTTTAAAATTCCAGGTAACAGTGAACAATCCATTCATCTTAGTGTCCTGTACCCTTTCTGTCCTAGCCATCCACAACTGACACTCGAACTGGAAATGCAAAAGTAGCTAACATGATAAAAGAGAGCAGGGGGAGAGAGAGAGAATTAATTACACAAATAAAAGTCTTTTAGGAAAACAAATGTTAACAATCCTACATTTGAGTGCAATTCTTATACAGACTTATGACTTGGTGAAAAGGAAAAAAAATAATCAATCTGAAGTGGCACCCAAAGTAAAAGAAAATCTATGAGAGCTTCTCAAAGAAAATTACAGTAGACAGAAAACTGATGAAGTGACATTTAAGCATAGGTTGAGAGAAAAGTTTCTAAGATCAAAAAATTTCCATTATCCTTTGAGGATTACATATAAAATATTTGATCTACTTGTCATGCATAGTATTGACATCCTATCTTCTGACCCACAGAATGAGGCATATCTAGTTATTTTCAACATCATGCTAGTTAGAATCTCTGTACAAGTTATAATTCATTTCCAAAAGTAACAATGTAAAACCTATTAATGATAAAATAGCTTAAAATAACTTTTGAAAGTCTGTATTTAAAAAAAATCCAAAAAATTCTGTGTATTACCACATGATTCCCCCCAAAGGAAATGAAATAAATCTGAAGACAAAAAAAACAAAACCAAAACAAAAAAAGCAACCAAACAAACAAAACCAACAAACAACAAAACTAAAAAGATACCTTGGCATTGTTCCTAACCTTTGCAAAAGAATCTACACCCTACTGCATGTAACTGCTAAAATATATTAAGAGACATTTGCTAAACAATATGAATGAACTGTACATAAACTTCTCTGAGAACCTTTAAAAGCAGCAAACTAACTTTACCTTCCTGGATGACAAACACTGAGTAAATATTACTGTGTATGGCACAGGGTATCAGCAAGTACAAACATAGCATATTGAGTGGGATGATTTCTCAAATGTATAGCCTCTTTGTTTCACTGTGTTAAACAGCATCTATTAACTCTTACCATCTTTAGCAGAATTTCCTTGTTTCACAAAGAAAAATTCCTGTATATACCTCACTGATACAAACACCACTTTATTAATTTCTGTTGTTAACTCCTTCGTAGTTATAGAGACACACAGTTATAGAATCATAGAATATTTAGGGTTGGAAAGGAACTTAAGATCATCTAGTTCCAACCCCCAGCCATATTCAGGGACACCTCACACTAAACTACATCACACAAGGCTTCGTCCAACCTCGCCTTGAACACTGCCAGGGATGGAGCACTCACAACCTCCCTGGGCAACCCATTCCAGTGCCTCATCACCCTCACAGTAAAGAACTTCCTCCTAATATCCAATCTAAACTTCCCCTGTTTAAGTTTTAATCCGTTCCTACTTGTCCTATCACAATAGTCCCTAATGAAGAGTCCCTCCCCAACATCAGATACTGGATACTGGAAGGCTGCTATGAGGTCTCCATGCAGCCTTCTCTTCTCCAGGCTGAACAGTCCCAACTTTCTCAGCCTATCTTCATATGGGAGGTGCTCGAGTCCCCTGATCATCCTCGTGGCCCTCCTCTGGACTTGTTCCAACAGCTCCATGTCCTTTTTATGTTGAGGACACCAGAACTGCACAAATACTCCAGGTGACGTCTCACAGGAACAGAATAGAGGGGCAGGATCACCTCCTTCGACCTGCTGGTCATGCTCCTTTTGATGCAGCCCAGGATACGGTTGGCTTTCTGGGCTGTGAGCACACACTGAGGCCAGGTCATGTTCATTTTTATCGGGCAACACCACCAAGTATGATTGTAAGATCAAAAGTAAAAAGATTTCTTCCAGCAGAAGAAGAGATAATAATAACATATTAGCCAACAGGTGTGGATCAAGTCAATATGACATTTCAAAGATAACATTGTTTTATTTCATTGCACTGAAAAATACAAAATTATTATAAAGTTAAAATAAATGAGAATCAGTTGTCACCATAGACTTCTGACACCGGTATGAGTTTTCAAAACCTATCTCTCTGTTTACAAGCTTTGCTAGTTCCTGTATGGTGGAGCTAAAAGCCAGAGAGGAAAAGGAATAGGTTGCCAATGAAGTTTATCTCAGCCAGAGAAATGCAGAACATGTCTGATCAGCTGAAACAGAATATGGGGTTCTGTTAATCAGTAAGGGTAACTGGTCACAGCTGCCCTTGGTCCCTCCTGTGGCCAGCTCTGAGACTTTTTGATCTCTATGATACCCAGCCCAGACTTATGGACTCCACTGTACTTGGTTCCCAGAGCTCTTTCTTACTCTACGGAGTGGTGAGCTTGACTTTCTTTCAGTGATTGCCTTACACTGCCCCTACACAACCACGTGGTATCATCACTCTATTAAATATATAAGTAGACACTTTACTCAATTTTCAATATATTTGGGCAAAGACTTCAGTTATCTCAGGGAATTCACACATAAAATTCAATTACATGAGATATTTTTCAGCGGACACAAATAACATTCTTAGTATTATGCACTTAGTGTGTTTTTGATCAATATTTGTCCTTACTATCAGCTAGTTTATCAGAACTCCCTTTAGGCAGAACTATAATCCTATTTTCTCTATAAAAAAATAAATTTACTGCTAAATTTGGAGAGTTTTACAAAATGCTACGTTTAAATCCCTGATGGTTAGTGAAAGAATGAAAATGTGGGGGGTGTGCATGTGTCTGTTTTTTCCATAACATATCTATGTTATAGCAAGCTATTAGTTTAATATGCTAGTTGCAGTTGTTATCTGCATATTTATGTATGTATATCTGTATATTTTAATACCTGCATTTTGCAGAGTACCACTGAACAACTGTCACGGTTTAAACCCAGCCACACATCTCGTTCACTCACTCAACCCCCCTTTCTTGCCCTCCCCTGCTTCCAGAGGGATGGGGAGGAGAATCAAAAGAATGCAACTTCCACAGGTTGAGATAAGAACAGTTTAGTAACTAAGGTATAACACAAATCACTGCTGCTACCACCAATAATAATAATGATAAAGGAAATAACAAGGGAAGAGAATACAGCACTTCACCACCCATCAACAGATAACTCACCCCAGCCGGCCCAGCTGAGCACTGACAAATACCAAGACTCATTCCCCAGAGCACTAGTCATTCTGCCTAACTCTCAGTTACATCCTGGACAAGTGTGTCCCTCAGGGATCGGTGTTGGGACCGGTCCTGTTTAACATCTTTGTTGGGGACATGGATAGTGCGGTTTAGTGTGCCCTCAGCAAGTTTGCTGATGACACCAAGCTGTGTGAGTCAGTTGATGATGCTGGAGGGAAGGAATGCCATCCAGAGGGACCTTGACATGCTTGTGAGGTGGGTTGATGCCAACCTCATGAAGTTTAACGATGACAAGTGCAAGGTCCTACACCTGGGTCAGAGCAATCCCAGGCACAGTTACAGGTTCGGCAGAAAAGAGATTCAGAGCAGCCCTGCTGGGAAGGATTTGGGGGTGTTAGTTGATGAGAACAGGAATATGAGCTGACTTCAGTGTGTGCTTGCAGCCTATAAAGCCAACCGTATCCTGGGCTGCATCAAAAGGAGTATGACCAGCAGGTCAAGGGAGGTGATCCTGTCTCTCTACTCTGCTCTCATGATACCTCACTTGGAGTATTGTGTGCAGTTCTGGTGTCCTCAACATAAAAAGGACATGGAGCTGTTGGAACAAGTCCAGAGGAGGGCCATGAGGATGATCAGGGGACTGGAGCATCTCCCATACAAAGACAGGCTGAGAGAGTTGGGGTTGTTCAGCCTGAGGAAGAGAAGGCTGCATGGAGACCTCATAGAAGCCTTCCAGTATCTGAAGGGGACCTATAGGGATGCTGGGGAGGGCCTCTTCTTTAGGGACTGTAGTGACAGGACAAGGGGTAATGGGCTTAAACTTAAACAGGAGAGGTTTAGATTGGATATAAGGAAGAAATTCTTTCCTGTTAGGGTGGTGAGATGCTGGAGTGGGTTGCCCAAGGAAGCTGAGAATGCTCCATCCCTGGCAGTGTTTAAGGCCAGGTTGGACGAAGCCTTGGGTGACATGGTTTAGTGTGAGGTGTCCCTGAATATGGCTGGGGGTTGGAACTAGATGATCTTAAGGTCCTTTCCAACCCTAACTATTCTATGGTTCTATGATTATGACCTCATTAAAATAGCACAATAGTACTATTATCACACAATTAGAAAACCAGGCATTCTAGTGTACCTGTTTATTGTAGTTTTATTCAATTTTTGTAACTACTAGCCTTCCAGCATCAAAAAAGTATTCACATTTGTTATAAAAGTGTTTCAAAAAATTGCTGGTTTAAATTTGTTTCGTATCAAGGAGGAATTTTAAATACACAAAAATATACACAGATAACACAGCTGGGATGTCTACTGGGAGGAGTATGTGTTTATTTTTATGCAATTATAGTGTCTGTAATTATTTCCCCTGCATTGTATAGTGACATGAGATATTTAAGACACCTCACTCCACCTGACTGTAATGGAAATCAGATGGCTAAATCCATTTCAAACTGAGACTTTGAGAAAAACAAATGTATAAAATACAGGACATTATTATAATCCCATTACAAGCTCATTCACCTTTTCTACCTTTTTCATAAAGATGATTGTCAAAATAATTGGCAGTCCTGACCCTTCCCTAGGGAGTTACTCCTGAACAAAGCAATGCTTTAATCAGAACCTGATAAAATTACATTCAGTTTGCATTCACACTGCAAGGGTGTAAATGGCTGCTCAAAATGGCATGGAGCAGCGAATCAGGGTAATAGTTTTTAAAAGGCATATAAAGACACCATCAATGTGAAGAAAGTTATGGAGACTAAACCTAAATGTGATAGGAAAAAATTGTTTATCCTGACTTTCATTCATACATCCATACTGTAAGAAATCTATTTTTAATTCAGCAAACACAAAATGGTTCAGATTTCATGTACTTTACTGCTGACACAATAGACACTGACTCTTTCCACCTTCAGCTGGATACAAGAAACTGACAGTGTTATATTTCAGTGTTTGTGAAAACAATAGAATGCTTTTCTTTTTACATCACTGTGTAACTATTAAATAATTAATCCTATACCATCCCAGTGAGGTTGATAAGTATTATCCTTCTCTTATAGATGAGGTAGTAAATGCCAAAGAATAAATTCTACTCACATTAGTGGAGGTTTATTAAGGATTTTGTAGAAGATCACAAAGTTAAAGAGTGTCTAGGTCCTAATTCTGTGGCCAGTCCAATAGTCCAAACTATCTAATAATAAACACATTTTAGTGCTTCTCTTACAGAACCACGGATCATCCCAAAATATATGAGATACAAACCTGCGTAATTTATCTATTGCATTTGATGTTCTCCAGGAGGCTGTAAAGACATGAACTGCAGAATAGTTTTCTCTCTTACAATTAGATTTTCCAGTTCCATCTTTTTTGCCATTGAGAAAAAGCAACACAGCCTCAAGTCCATTTATCATTTAGGAAAAGTGAGAAGCTATTTTAATCTTCTTTTAATAAATCCTTTTTAGGATTAATCATTCAATTACTTTTGTTCTATGAAGCATTTGCCTATGGTAAGAAGTAGTACATGCAGTTTGGCACAGAGTAAATGCAGGAAAACAATAGAATTCTTAGTATTTTCCATGTTATTTAAAAATAAGCACAGCACACTGAATGCCAGCTACTAAACATAAAGTCAACAAGACAATGATAATGTAGGAACATGGTCAAGTAGAAATCTGATTCAACATGTAAAAATCTTAACTGGTCATTGTTCTAATAGAACACAAAAAAAAGATGAACTATCCTGTTCTTTACCATGCATTTGTGGAGTATCTATACTTACTTATTATCACTAACAAATACTTTTTGCTAGCAAATCCAACTTCACTAGCAAATTAAACAGTCATGGCACTAAGGCCAGCTGACACAAAGGTTTTTCTTTTAAATTCTTAGCTTCCTAAAGAAAAAGGCCACACAAAAACTGTTTACTGGGAATTGTCCCTGGCCTACAGGTTTTTAGCAGAATGATGGGTGATTTGTCCCACATCAGTGTAGATGTCTGCAGCCTAAATGTTCATCCTGGCCATCTAAACTTCCTGAGGGAAAAAAAAAAAAAAAAA
>NDXB01013366.1:78536-92069 GCA_002631895.1 Agapornis roseicollis | reverse complement strand
GATTATAAAAAAAAAATTTAAAAAAAAAAAAAAAAAAAAAAAGAAGAAAAAGTTTTCTTTTTGGCTTCATTTATTTTTTTTCTTTTGTTTTATTTTGTTTTGGTTTTATTTTTGTTTGTGACTCAACAGAAATGTTTAATGAACAAAATTCTGTTTTCTCAATCTTGTCTCATGATATGTTCATGGTATGTCATCTCAAGAAAAGACATATAGGTCATACATCTTTCTTTTCCACCTCTGTATATCTGGTCTCACAATAATGGAGAATCGATTTTCAGTTTGAGAATATTGACTGGAAACTGATTAAGGATATGCTTTCAGCAACATGATGAGAATAACAGCTATCACATTCTAGAAAAAAAATTATGTAAAGGCTTATATATTTTCTAAACTGATGTTATAAGGCATCATTTAAATTATTGACAAGAAACTCTAAATAATGTTCATTAAATCATTCACCAAAAATATCACTTGAATGTCAGACTATGCCAAATAATGATTACTTTACCAAGTGTCAATATACAGTTTTTCAGTGAGGCAATCAAATATTTTTTAAAGCTTTCACAGATTTTCTTCAATTATCTAGTGGAAAACGCTCCCAACAGAATCTTAGGTACTGCAAATTTTAGCACAAAACAGGACAATTGAAACAATTTCTCTTTATAATTTTATTGCTCAACACCACATTTTTATTCTTGTTGCATTTTGATGCATCTTGCATTGGACAGAATTGTTACATAGAGGTCAACATATCTTCATACTAAATTATAATTAATTGTTATAAAATGCTAATGCCCAAAGCAAATTGAGAGAAATAAAATTAGTTTAGTCCATTTAGTGCTTTCAAAAAATTCTGTACCACTCAAGAGTTCACTTAATTTCTAGGTAACAAGACCAGCAAAAAATAGCTGAAGACTTTTGGCTGACAGGTTAATTTTAAACACAAACATACACAGAAACAACAGTTTATACTTAGAGAAAAGAAAAATGCCAAACATCAAAACTTGATTCACTTTGAAGAAACTCTCAAACTCTACTATGTTTCAGTTAGTACCCTTAATACGTTTTTAGTGTTAAGTGTGGTGGGTGGTCGCGAAGTACCCAGCAAAGCAATTCTATCACTCTCCCCCCTTCCTCAGCTGGACAGGGGAGAGAAAATACAGTGAAAATCTCATGGGCTGGGATAAGGACAAGGAGAGATCATTCACCTGTTACCGTCATGGGTAAAACAGGTATGACCTGGGGAAAAAAAAATTAAAAAAAAAAAAAAATTATTATCAGTCAAATCAGAGTAGGATAATGAGAAATAAAACCAAATATTAAAAACACCTGCCCCCACACCTCCATTCTTACTTGGTTCAGCTTTACTCCCAATTTTATCTGCCTCCTTCTCCCCAGTGGCACAGGGGATGGGGAATGGGGGTTGTGGTCAGTTAATCACATGTTGTCTCTGCTTCTTCTTCCTCCTCAGGGGGAGGACCCCTCACATTATTCCCCTATGCCAGCAACTTTTTCACCTTCTAAAATATGCTATCCATAGTTATAACAAAACAACAAGGTGCTACCATTGTCACTGATAAGCTCAGTTTTGGCCAGTAGCAGGTTTGTCTTGGAGCCGGTCGGTGTTGGCTGTATTGCACACAGGCGAAGCTTCTAGTAGCTTCTCACAGAAGCCACCCCTGAGGCGCTCCTGTTACCAAAACTTTGCCACACAAACCCAACACATTCCACCCCTTACCTCTGTAAATCACATATTTTTGAATTAAAGTCCACATATATCACACAGTCTTCACAAACTTCAATAACACCAACATAAAAGAATTTCCCACACCAAATTCAAAATAAGGTCATCACAACACCAAATGAAGGTGGACAATTTACACACAATCCACGCCTCATTTCTTCACCACGATTACAACTGCAGAAATTCCCCATAAGCATTCTGCTCTTTAACATTATCCAGTCCACGCTTTGTCTGTTATCTCTCCCCATTACTATTCTTATTTCTCATGTACCACACTGAGGGACAAAAAGGATGGTGTTTGTTGACCATGGCAGGATAGAAGGTACGACCACCAAGCAGCTCTATCACTCCTCTCCTCAGCAGGATAGGGCAGGGGGACTAAATAAGATGGAAAAAACTCATAGGTCAAGATAAAGGCAGTTCAATTCAGCAAAAGCAAAGGCCACATGCAGAAGAAAAGGAAAACAAATTATTCTAAACTTACCATCAGCAAGAATGTCCAACCACTTCCCAGAAAGTGAAGCTTAAGTGTAGCAGTTACTCTGGAAGACAAGCATTATAAGAACAAATTCCTTCCATCCTTCTCCCTTATCTCAGCTTTTACTGGTGAACAGATGTCATATGTTATGGAATATCCATTAGGTCAGTTTGGGTCAGCTCTCCTGGATGTGTCCCCTTCAAGATCTTGCTAACCCCAAGCTTACTGGTGAGAAGTGAAAGTCGGAGAGACAGCCTTGATGTTGTGTGGGCATGCTTCAGCTGTAGTTGAATCACTGGTGTATTATACACACTTTCTAGTTACCAATACAAAACACAGCACACTGTTATGGGGCAATCAACTCCATCTCAGCCATATCCAATACAAGTCGAAAGCACAACTTTTGAGACTGAAGTTACAAATTCAGACATCTCAAATATGTATTTCCAAAGGCAGAAAGCAGTAAACCAGTGACTTTTAAGAATCGGTAAACTGAAAGTTGACATGTAATCAATAAATAAAAAAATAATAAAATTGTTTCTAGAACTGGCTATAGCTAAAACTTTCTTTATTCTTCTCTACATACTATGCGTATTTTAGTTTCCCTTATTTTAGGGAAAAAAAAAAAAAAAAACCAAACAAAAAATGAAAAATAAAACAAAAAAAAAAAAAAACAACCAAACAAAAAATGAAAAATAAAACAAAAAAAAAAAAAAACAACCAAACAAAAAATGAAAAATAAAACAAAAAAAAAAAAAAACAACCAAACAAAGAATGCAAAATAAACCAAAACTAAAAGAATAAAATGAATGTTTTACTATAATATCAGTATTGAAAGTCTTAGACATTTTAATTTTTTCTAGAGTTTTCTTTTGCTTTATTGTTGTAATTGTGGGCAAATCACTTTAAATAGACATTGTGAATTTTCTGTTCTATATATTTTTTATATAAAGATGTAAACATTAATTCTAATTGGTAAGAGGTGCCTATCCCATTAGGTAAAAGTACAAAGGAGTGAGAAGACAAAATAGACTCAGATTGGAATGATTTGTTTTGATTTGGAAGGAATCTTAAAGATCAATTTCCAACCCTATGGCATGGGCAAGGCCACCTTCCACTACACCAGGCTGGTCAAAGCTCTATCCAACTTGGCCTTGAACACTTCCAGAGAAGGGGCATTCACAAATTCTCCTGGGCAACCTATTTCTGTGTCTCACCACACTCACAGTAAAAGCTTCTTCCTAATATCTAGTCTAAATCTACCTTTTCTCAGTTTAAAGCCATTTCCCCTTGTCCTATTCCTACATGCCCTAAAAGTAAAAAGTACCTCTCCATTTCCTGTGGACCCCTTTTAAGTAAAGTCTTCCCTGAGCCTTTTCTGGGATGAACAAGTGCAACTCTCTGCCTGTCCCTATAAGAGAGGTGCTCCAGGCCTCCGATCATCTTCATGACCTCCTCTAGACTCACTCCAACAGTTCCATGTCCTTCTAATGTTGGACACAGTACTTCAGGTGGGGTTCCATGAGAGCAGAGTAGAGGGGAAGAATCCCTTTCCTTGACTTACTGGTCACAGTGCTTTTGATGCAGCCCAAACTATGGTTGGTTTCTGGGCTGCAAGCATTCATTGCTGGATCATGTGGAGTTTCTCATTAACCAGCACCCCCAAGTCTTTCCAGTATCTAGTTCCACAAGGCACTCAATAATTCTCTATAAAGCTAACTCAGATGTCTGTGTAGTGTTCCTGGATCAACAGCTGTGGATAGAAAAGACAAATACTTGAATACCCTGAGACCAAGGATAGATCTTTGTGTAGATCTTTGAAAAGATGTCCTCTTGAAGTAATAAAAAATTCAAGTAACATACAATTATCTTGCTCATACAATTATTTGCAACCTAGCATCATTCATCTTTAACTCAGGTATCTCTGCATGCTATTCTGAGGTACCTTATTGCTAAGAACTGAGGTCTCATGTCTCCAGGTACCAGTACATTTTTCCCCCAAGACTGGGGACAAGGACTCTTATACCAGTCTTTCTCACTAGTGATCTTAGAGGGATTTTTCCCTTAGAGGGAAGAAGACCTCTAATAGCTGACATTCAATTAAATATTTCTTTTTTGCAAATGAAATTTGTAGACATCTTCTATGTCAATCAATGTTTATGGAAGGACCTTTCTTGGTTAATGTGGAAGAAGTTAACCTTGAACTATCTTTAGTGTTGGCAATGCTACCTTCCAATTAATTAGGATTAATTAGGATATTAATATGTCCACCACTATTACCAAATTAGGTCAAGAGACCAACCTCACTGTATTTATATGACTATATTCAGTCTCTGTGTACAACCCAGAAAGTCCAGCTGAGAAAGGAGGGCATATAACAGAGAAGAGATCAAATAAAATTTAATTTTAGTAAAATATTTCATATTGAGTTTATATCCTCTACCAAAAAAATGAAGAGAATGACTAAAGGTTACACTACCTCAAGATGCTTCCTTTCTGATGCTTCATGCTGTTTAAGGATTGGAATTAGATTGAGAATTCAATAAATCCATTTACTGTATTACTTAATTTCACTCAAATTTTTCCATGATCCCATAGCAATTGATTATATCTACATTTAGCAATTTTCATTCTCTTTTAAGTTCTGAACAAAACTGGAACAGGCACCAGAAAAAGCCCCGAAAAAAGCTTGTCCTCATAAATTGTCCTCCTTATCAAACTAAAACAATTCAGCTCATATGGTACTGAAGTCAGGGAGCATCTCAGTAAAGTTGGACTTCAGTCCCATTTTTTTCCCTGATGACTACATAAGTATTTCCCTCTAGTGGGTCTTCTTCCATGAGATACTACAGCTGCATCATGTCTAACTGGAAATAATTGCTGAGAAAAGAAGATTGCACTGAAAAACTAGGTCAGAAATGAGATGACTGCAAATATGGTCACACTTGGATTTCTACATATTAGTTATATAACTGAAATGTTTTGGGGCAGATTTGCAGAGAAACTGAAAACCTAGCTCTGGGAAAATGTGAGAATGCCAAATACCTGCAATTTAACCTTGCCTCTACCTACCAGAAACCTAACCTGGTGCTGGTGGGGGATATATCCAACCCCAAAATTTGGGCTTAATAAACGATGAGTTCAAATTCCCTTCTATGAACATGTGCATGCATACATGCACAGAGCCACGTAGAGAAGATTTTCTGGGAGAGGGAGGTTTGGATCACTTACAATAGTGTGAACGAAATAGCACTAGTTATTCTTACACTGGATTTTTTTCCAGAGTGTGATGGGAGAACAGCAAAATTCTGTATTTCTTTACGCCTCTCATTCCTTTGTTCACTGATCAAAAGTACAAACATTGTTCGAACCATATACTCTGAAGCAGGCATCCAGCTGAAGGAGAAATAGGTTTCTGCAACAGGATTGTACAAGATGGAACAAGGGCAGTATTGATTGCCTTCAGGAGTTAATTGCTGAAGTCATTTGCAGTATAAATGATTTCTTGTGATGTTGGCCCATTGATCTTTCCCTATCCACTACAAACTAAGGCTCAACGAATTTCAATTCTTAGGAATATGGCTACCTTTTGACATTCACGTTGTTTTCCTTGCACTTCCACTCGTAAAGAAAAAGTAAAATGTCTCTCCAGAGAAATTAACTTTCTCAAGGTGGGTTTTGGTGCTTCTTGCACCAAAAAACAGCATACAAATTTTCTTTGGCACACAAACATGTAGATAAAGTAACATATAAACTAAACCAGTTAATACAGTTACTTAATGCTAGTCAGAATGTTTCTCAGCTTCAGTTAGCAGAACTTTATTGTGCATTGTGAAACATTTATTACTTTCACATCCAAAAGGCACAAAAAGCCAACATTTTGTAAATTTTAAACAAATTGCATACCCAGTACTGGATAACAAAGAAAACCTGGCTATTAAGACATAATAACTTCATAGTAAGAATAAGTGTATTGGCATTTAATGAAAAACTAATGTTATAACCTATGTTTTTATTGATGCTTCTCACAGTTAAGCAACAAGGCATCAAGTACACTGCTAAGTACACAGCTAAGGGCCACCGCTAAGGGCCAGCAGTGGCCTCAGTTAAAGATTGGGTAATCAATTTCAAATTCCAGTGGTTCATGCAGACACAAGTCAGTAATTGCTGTGCTCTAGTGTTATACAGCTTAACAGATAAAATCAAATTAGTTTTGAAGACAGATTGTACATGCTTTTTAATATAGATAAAATAACATACTGATCTGACAGAAGTATGAATAGCACATTTGAACACATTGAGAACTGGACAAAAAAGTGTACAGGTTTCCCTTGTGCTGAATTTTCCTAGGATTTTTTAAAAATATAAATTTAGAATCACAGAACATAAAACAATGCAGGTCCATCTTTGGTCAGGTTTTGGCATCACATTTATAGAGTATCTGATGCCTAGTAAACACATTTTAGTCCCAGTTTATTTAGGCATATGCCAGTAAACTGCACATCATAATGAATTAATTAATTACAGTAAAGCAATTTGTGGCTGTAAAGAATTTAGTAATTAATGTAAAAGTACTTTTATGACGGATAGCTTTGGTAAAAAAAAAAAAAGAGATATATATATTGTGTATATATTCAGTACATATTTTGTATTAGAAGTAGAAGACATAAAGAACCTGTAAAAAACTCATGCTCTGTACTTCATGCTTTAGGCATGATGTGAGTTATTTTCAATTGTGGTATCACTATAAGCAGCAGAACACGTTGGAAATGGGTTAGCATCTGTCACTCAACCTTGTTTTACTTAGAGTTTGGTCTTAAGCTAGTCTTAAAAATATGTCCCTCACAAGACCCCTCAGTTTTAACTACCTCTTGCAGTGATTCATTAAATGCTTTCTTTCTGCTGTTTTTTTAAAGAATAAAATGATTTTGACTTACTCTTTGTTTATTCTGCATCTTTCCTCTATATAATTCCTGTGTGAATTACAGATTGGTAAAGCCAAGAAAGCATAGTGCTGGATTTAGTTCACTATACTGTGTAAATGGACACGTTACATTTGAGAAAGAGAGTAGTTCTGATCTAAATTTCTAGACTTGGCACTGAGAATAAGACTGTATAGACAAGAATAGAATCACATATTCATTTTTCTCACTGAACAGCAGGGAAGAAGTATGTCACAGGAATAATAGCAGCAGCTGCTTGAGACTTAAATTATATGTGGAAAAATAAAAACATGTAGAATGTTAATTGCTTCAAAAATCTTGTTTAAAACAGTAAGAATATCAACTTTTTCAATCTAACCACTCCAGCTGAGCTACATTTATTCTAAATAAGTCAGTTGTGAAAGTTTTAGAAATAAAATTTATAGCAGAAAGCAAAAAAAAAAAAGAAGTTTATAATCAATATGAGTCTATTTTAAGATATATTTTTATGTTTTAATGCATCTTACATTAAGACTTACAGTGCAATGCCACTTAAAATAAGCCAGGAAAATGAACTGTTGCTGCCTGAGCTCCTCCTCCTGCCTCCAAATTCAAAGGACCTTGATCCTGGACAATTTTTGTAACATTCAGGAGATGCTGCACCAAAATCAGTTATGACAACAAACTAACAGCAAGCTATGCCTTTTGTTTTCACATTTGAAGTGTGACCTAAGCTTCGAGAGAAAGGAATGTTTTTTCACTTTTGTCAGATCTGTATGTAGTGTAGCATCGTAAAGAAGGCTTAAAGAAGCTATCTCTCCATAAGCAGTATAATCAAATATGTTCTGAAGCATTTGTGAAATGGCACCTTTGGACTTACAATGCTAATCAATGTAAAAGTTTACTTTAAAGCAATTTTACTAAAGTACCAAACCTCATATTTACTTAATCTTCTATTTGAACTTTGCAGCAATAACTAGAATCTACTACTTAATTATCAATTTGCTATTCTCCATCTTAGCTGTCCTACTTCAGAGGTCTAATATTTTCTTACAAAAATGAAGTTGACCCCTTTTAATAAGCTTCTTTTCAAAGATCAAACTTATCTGCAGTATTTTCTCAATTTTTCTGATTGTGCTACCTGTGCTTAAGTAAGCATTAATATCAAATTCTGTTTATTTTGAAGTTATTTTGACACTGAAAGAGCCTCATGCTTCTTTATCTTAAAGATATTTTCTATATAAACTTTGCTTATTCATTTCCCTCCCAATATGTACAGCCTTATTTTGATAGTTCCATATTTTTAGGCTCATTATGCCCTTCAGGTAAGTTCTGTCTACTGTGTAAATCCTTCAGTTTGGTTAGACTCAGAGAAAAAAAAGTACAACTATGCCCTTCATCAGTTTCCTTTTAACTTCAATAGCACATAAAAGTAGTTATAATCCTAGATTTAAGGATTGTCTACTAGTTTATTCTCATTTTACAAATAGGTTATCAACTCCAGTGATTCATAGTTAACATACTGTAATTCATTCAAAGCTCTTTCGTAATGAACTAAATAGTTCCTTCAAAAAGAAAAGTGAGGCATGAAATAGGGGAAAGTGTACATAATAGTGCTACTATCCCATCACACCCTATCAACTTCACTTGCAACCCACCTGTCCTGTGGGTCCTTTGGGGATGCTTTGGAGACAGCTTTTTAGCATCTAGGCTTTACCAGGGGTGGCAGCACCACATTGAAGCCAAGTAAACCCTGGGGAAAGCAACACAGAGCTTAAGGAGCTATGCCATGCATACTTTTTTTCTGGCATCTGCTGGAGTGTGGATGAAGCAGATGAGCCATGGTATTTGTAAAGAGCTCAAGTGCAAAGCTTTCTGGGCTAGCTTTCACACTGTGATGTTTTGTTGCTGATACGCAGGATGGATATGACTCAACATACTCAAAGGCTTCCCAGAATAGAGATTGACCTATCTGGTCCCAGAAATGCAGAGTACTTTCAGGTCACAGTAATGTAGCCTTAAAAAGCAAACAAGCAAAATAACCAGGATCTTACAGTTTTCCTCCTACCCCTTCCCAGGGACAGATTTTTAACCTGCTAGTTGTACAAAATCATGTACAGTGGTTGCGGTAGAGATTTTGAATGTCAGCTAGGAAATTTATTTCACAAAGCTCATTCATTTCTGCAGGAAAATCTCTTGAAATCTTTGTCTCTACAAATCATACTGGCTCTGGGACATTTTGTCTTTAGGTTATAGACCCATGCAATCTAAAAATCCTAGTCCTTTTTTAGGGGAGGTTCTGCAGCAAAACGCATTCATTCAATTTGGAGTTCACAGAGGTAATTTTAAACCCCTTAACTGAAGTGAAACCATTCATGATTTACACTGGTACAAGTGAAATAAGAATCAAACACTGAACTTCCACAAGACTACTATCCAGCAGAGGAGCAAGGAAGATATTTAAAAAAGTTCACCCATGTGATCTACATGGCAACTGAGTGGAAAAAATAACCTGCCACTGAGTCTAGGTAGTATAGGTGGAAAGACAAGCTTGCTCATGTGCTTGGAAAGAGCATATACTGTCCTCTCAATCTTTCTCTGATCTATCAATTTCAGTAGGTTTATGTCCTCACCCATTCTGAAGGCATTATATGCTACATATAGGTCCACATCACTGTTTAACTCTTAGTCACAAGTCATCTATTTTCATGCTTTGTAATACATATAGCTAAATGAACTAAATTAATGAATAGTGGTAAAGTGAAAAATTACATAGTAATAGTACTGATAATATATAGGGCCCTAACCTATAGGGACTCCTAAAAGAAGGTAAATGCTTTTCTTTGTTGTACATATGACATAACTGTGGATTTCAACTTTGATGTCTAAAACCATCTGAATGGAACATGAGGGTGTTAGTACAGCACTAAATATACCATACATACCAGATTTTCTGCAATTTTCTGAGGTTTGACTTGGGGCAAAACTGGCAGATGGCAGGGGACCAGTGAAGATCTCTTTGTGAAATGGAAAGAGTTGGGAAAAGTGAGAATATTTGTTTGATTTTGCCATATTATTCATAAAATAATGTTTTAGCTGCATCAGAACATCTGTTAACTAGAAACATACTATTACAAGAGAGGACAAATGAGATCCACAAATACTGAATAAAATCATGTCTCTCAGTCCTCAGCTGGTACAAGTACCTCAGGAACTTATCTTTGATCCATTAGCACAATATTTTTGAGGCTTTATATTGACTTGAAGTAGCACTGGTAACAGATTTATTTAAATACACAAGTACCCATTCATCACATAAAGAGAGTTTCAAACTAAATATGGTATACCAAAATACCTTGGAACAAAGATCTTTTCTTTTGATCGGTAGATGGCAAGCTTGTTACACCCAGCTTTCAGAAAGTATTCAGCTAACATTTACAATACAACTGTTATGTTGCATTATTATTTCTGATATAAATAAATTCATATATAAATTGTTGAAACAGTGACATGTGTATAAGATGCTCTATACAGACAATATATCTTTTTAAAATAGTCTAAAGAAATAAATTATAATTTAGAATATATATGCTTACTTCCCTCAGCTAGTTTTAATCTCAAATGACTACATGCTTTAAATCTTTAAGGTTTTTATTTTTATTTATAAAAATACCTTGTTTAAATGATAACAAAAACTAAAGAATAGTATTCCTTAGTGTTTGTACAGTTCCTGTATTTTAGCGTTTGCCTTTCTATGAGAAGCCTTGCCCCCAGCTCTTTATAGGGATTGCAATGCACAGCTAATAATGAGGATTATCTTTAAAACCATAAAATAGAAATAGGAATATGTTTGGTCAGCTATATATCTGAATTTTTTTTTCCTTGCTGTTCTGGGCATCTATCTTATCAAATAGCATGCTAATCATATTTTTATAGTCAGAGAGTTTTAGGTAGATATAATATGACTGAAGGGAGAGAAGTAAGTAAATAAAGTAGATAATATAAGAGAGTTGAAGGAGAACTAAATTCTTAAATATGTGAATAAATAAGATTAAGGAGATGATAGGCAAACTGAGAAATCACAAGTTTTAATTATCTGGGACCAAATTGCACATCAAGTTAGTTCTTCCCATGATCTTCAGTAGTTTGTCTTGTTTGCTGTCTTGAATATTCCAGAATAAGCATGAGGAATCTGTAGTCACAGTAATGAATGGAGCAGGGCTGTTTCAAGATTAACACTGACGTTTATTTACACAGGCTTAGGAACAGAGACACATGTTGCTACTACCTGACCTTGGGACTTCATGTAGTTCTGCAGGAGGAAATTAAACTGGGGAACTTTTTATTCCAGGGGAAGGGGGGGTTGGGGGGAGGGGAAAGGGCCAGAACAGGCGTGCTTGTTTGGTCTATGTGTTTGTGTGCATTCAGTTCTGTTTCTTCAGGTTGTTGTTTGGGTGTTTTTTAAATAAGAAATTTCAGTAAATATTTAACATTTAAATCTTTAAATTGTTTTAAGGTGATAAGAAAACAGAGTCTAAAAAATGATATTTGCAATATAATATAATTTAATTAATAAAAGCTTCTTTCAAATATCAGTTGTATACAGGAGTGGAGAATGGGAAAACATTGTGGAAGTCAAGAGCTAAATGTCTCAACAGCCATGGAAGGAAACATGGGGTTTCTGTTTGTTTTATTATTAGGTCCATCAAATGCAATGGAAGTCATCCTTTCAGGTTTTGTGTTAGGGATAACTGAGCCTAAAGGGGAATATTGTGTGCAGTTCTGGTGTCCTCAACATAAAAAAGGCATGAAACTGTTGGAACAAGTCCAGAGGAGGACCACAAGGATGATCAGGGGACTGGAGCATCTCCCATACGAAGACAGGCTGAAAAAGTTGGGACTGTTCAGCCTGGAGAAGAAAAGGCTGCATAGAGACCTCATAGCAGCCTTCCAATATCTGAAGGTGGCCTATAGGGATGCTGAGAAGGGACTCTTCATTAGGGACTGTAGTGATAGGACAAAGGGTAACAGGTAACGGGTTCAAACTTAAACAGGAGAGGTTTAGATTGGATATAAGGAAGGTGGTGAGGCGCTGGAATGGGTTGCCCAAGGAAGTTGTGAATGTTCCCTCTCTGGTAACATTCAAGGCCAGGTTGGACAAAGCCTTGGGTGGTATGGTTTAGTGTGAGGTGTCCCTGACTATGGCAGGGGGTTTGGAACTAGATGATCTTGAAGGCCCTTTCCAATCCTAACTATTCTATGATTCTAACTAAAGGCTGCTTGCAAGCAACAGGCCTGTTGCTTGTAAAAGAGACTTGTTCACAAAACTTTTCTGAACCAAGACAGACACACACACTTGTTGCATTGAAAATGTTGGATGGGATTCTGTGTATTTTGTTGATTCTTTGGCTGAAGTAATCTGAAGCTGTTAATGACACCATTGCAAAATTAATTGCATTCTCACTCTTTCACAACAGATGCCTCTGCTACCCCATGTTTTGTTGTTGACAGAATCTGAGACCATGGAATCTCAATTTTTCTTTTTTCTTTATAGGTACCTCATGAAAGAGATGGTCATCAACTACACATATAATCTATCTGCCCAATAAGAGTGCAAACACAGAATATTTCATTATAATAGGAAATAATTTTATTATAGTACAAAGAAGTCAGTGAATTGAAAAAGAATCAAGTACAAGGTAAACAGAATAATATATGTACACATGCAAACAAGCTTTAAATTCCATGAGGTTCGGACATAAAAGACTTCACAATAAAATGCTCTAAGTTTTATCTTGTTAATATGGCTTCAAGAAGACCGTAGTAGATCAAAAAGTTTTTTGGATTTTGTTTTTTGTTTGTTTTGAATTTTTTCCCCAAGTGTGCTTTTTCCAGTATAGCATAAAATAAAAACTCATGGTATTGCAGCTGCACTATAGCAGTAATCAGTATACCAGACAGAAATTGTCACTTCTGCTTTACAGATGGTAATAGAATAATGGCCTCAGTGACCTTTTGTGAATCTTTCCTGTTACTTTCTAGTTACTCTTCTCCACTGCAACTGCATTATCTATTCTGGCTTCATTTTACATAAAACTAATACAAAAAGAAGTTTAAATAACTTGGTCTTCTGTCAATATAGACTCCATAGTACACAATGTGCAAAAATAATGTTTAACAATAATCAATTTTGTGTCTTTTTTTCCTTATGAAATTCAAACATTTAGAAAGTGAAGTCCATACCTGGCATATAAAAAATTTGCAAAACCCACAAATGTTTTCTGTCAAAGCCTGCTGCTAAATATACACTACATCTAATACAAAGGTACTTTTGAAAAACACCAACCAACCAAACAAAGCCAACCACCCCCCCCCCCAAAAAAAAAAAA
>NDXB01013366.1:67047-78418 GCA_002631895.1 Agapornis roseicollis | reverse complement strand
AAAAACAAAAAAAACCCACCCCCCCCCCCCCCAAAAAAAAAAAAACAAAACACCAAAACCACAAAACACCACACAACACAACAAATAACCGGTCCTTTCTTAGAAGAGAATCATATAAAATAAGCAAAATTGTTCACATTCACATACATATTTTAGCATAAAAATTTTAGATGTTCAATTCTACGTGGGGTTTTTTTCATACCCTAGTATATGCAAGGTCCACTGGGGACAAAGTGAACACCAGTAATTTCTTTATAGTTTCAGAATTCTTCTGATCCACGTTAATAAATTAAAGCTATATTGTATAACACAATTAGGCAAGACTGGGAAATGTTTGATAGGAGAAATTTAGAAAAAATAGTAATTTTCAAATATATTTTTGAATTTCAGTTGCTATAGTAACAACACATTTCTTCTTTGCTGTACATTTCTTTACTGTAGACTCAGAGCTCTATGTGACAAAACAACAATTTTACAGTCTACAATTTAGTCTCAAGAAAAAGATTTTCCCCCTCTGGGAGAGCATGATTAGACTGGAGCTTACAGAGCTTCTAAAATTTTAGGGTCCGTCAGCATTTCTGACTTAATTTCAGGGGTTTATGACCTACTTATAAAAGTTCTTTATAGAAGGAAGCTTAGCACAGTTTTCTCCTTTTGGAAACAGTCTTTAGTGATTTTAATCAATATTTTAAAAATCTATTTCACAGCTTAATTTATAGGCAAATTAAAAAACACTAGACTAGAGTAGTGACTTCTGGTATCATTTATGCTAGCTCATAACTTCATTTTTTTTATTGTGTGAATGTGATAAAAAGCTGGTGGACTGAACAAGCAGCACAAAATGAAGGAACTTATATAACTAAGCTCATAAAAACTGAGTAACTTCCTCTGAGTCTCACAAATCTTTTTACATCTTCATGTACATACAGCATATACATTTTGTAGTACAGCTACCTACTTGGATAATAATGTCAGTAGTATATACTATAGATATACATATATAATATATTTTATATTAAGCTATAGGAGTTTAAGAGTTGTTTTCAAATGCAAACTAGATAATGAATTATTTCATAAGCAATGTGATTCCCATTCAGATTATTAGGGATTTATTGCTAAAATATGTAGAAATATTTGGACACTATATATATATATATATAAACACTCAACAATACACACCAAAGTTCAGACTTTCCACTGACACCTATAGCAACCTATTATCTCATTTGGTCTGGTGCTTCTGAAATTTTTAACATATGTCTATTTGCATCATTAAGGATGCAGATCTTTTCCAAATCCATTCTATCGGGTCAACCAATAGTACATGATTTGATGTCTCAAAGATATTAGCAGGAAGAAATTGTTCAAATCAAGGAAATCAAGCTAGGTAAACCATGCTCTGGGGAACTTTCCAAAGCTAACATGATATTTCTGGGTTTGAAGAACAAGCATAGGTGTCCCTGCATTATCAGTTGTGCTCCTTTGGGAACAATCCAACATTTGGAGCAGAGATAAGCAAAGAGGCTACTACAAGTGGTGAGTTTCCTAAAGTAATAAAAGTTACCTAACTACGATGTGAACATATCATATGTCCTTAAATCACTTCTAAATCCTGGAAAACGTATTTTTCAATCTCAGCTCTTATTTTCTTTGTAAAGTTAAAGGATATGCTTCAATAAACAGATGTACTCTGGTGGTTAATATTTCAATTAAAGAATGATCTCATTAAGAGTGTTTTGGGAGAAAAACACAGAGCCAACAAACTGTTAGCTCATATAACATAGATTTTTCACTACAGAATTCAAAAGGGAGAAAGACTTCTTCTCTAGCCTGTTCTACACAGTATTTGGGTATTAGGGAAAACCTTTTTCTGTACGCAGCTAAATCCAAAGCAGTTTCTGTCCAGCAGGACTTTACACAAACTAATATGTTACCTTACTTCTATAAGCTGAAGGTACAATATGATCTCTACCTCTAATATCGGGGCTACAGAAAGTCTTCTGTCCTGCATTTTTACCAGAAAACAAAGCAGAGCTCTGTTTTTACAGCACCTCAAGTGATTACCACTTTTGACCAGATATTTAGCCGCACTTCTTGAGGGTTCATAGCCTTCAAGATTGTCCAAATCTGACCAAAAAAGTGCCATGACTTTAGTCAGAGATGGCAGTACAGATCTGTCAAGAGAAGCATATATCTTTGCATTAGGTAACTTGGTGAGTGCTTCACCTGGATCATGTCTTCTAGGCACAATAATAGTACAAACAATAATTTCTGCTCAAATACATTAAACACATGCATAACGAAGAGAAACACTAAAAGCCTGTAAATTGAAAATTTTGTTGCAGGAATTATTCTCTGCAACATTCCCACTATTTCTCTCATTGAAATATTGTGTTTTCAGTGAGATTTTAGAGTTTACACTCATAAAGTGAAAGGGATGTAGGAGATTTGGGTTTCCTTGCTACTGTTGTTTGAAATGGAGGCTATTCATTAGTCATTACTAATGGCTGTGATGGCTGTATCTTTGCAATGGAAAAGGTCATTCTATTATAAAAACAGCAGGCACAGCATTTTCTGAACAGCAATGCACACAGCCAAATCCACAATCAGAGGACTCAACACTGATGGTTTTTGATTTTTTTTTTTAATCCTGACTTTTTTGTATTATTGTGTTTGGAGTTCCTACCAGACATTTACAAACTCTGCAGCCTTGTTCTTTTAGAGACCCCCTGATCAGATCAGTAGAGGGAGCATGCAGGAATTTCACATTAATAAACCTTTGATCTGAGTGCTGATGGACAATACCAGATGCTTATGATGATTTTTAATGGATACAAGTGCTGCTTGGTTAGTACATTTTCAAGCATCGTCATGCTGCTTTGATATGCAGAGGGAAAGATGGAGTCAAATCACAGCAATTTGCCTCTAAATTGGTTACAGCACTGCAGAGACATAACTTTATCTGGTACAGCTCAGGAACACTCTGTGACCCAAATATTCTCACAGGAGAGAGGAGGGCACAAAACTACTTCGTCCCCATCTTCATAAATAGTACAGGCTGCATTCTTCCTAACTCTACTCCCACATGAAGGCCATCACAAGATAGTTCTTTCAAAGGACCAAAATATATATATAGAATACCAGCAATTAAATGTCATATATGTTATGTAGAAACCTTCTGAATTCAATGTTTCTCTTTATTACTTTCATATTTTGGGGTGGGTGGGTATTTTTTATAGTTTGACTAAGAAATTGAAGTGACAAGAGGAAAAGAACTTTTGAAAAAGAACGCCAGGCTAGTAACAGAAAATCAGAGGCAGAGAGAAAAATATTTTTGCTCATTCCTATAAGACAGCTTGGTTATTGACTGTTTCCTTAAGGTAGTGTTCTGGTCTGGAATGTGAACTGTAAGCCCAGCACCTTGAGGTTCCCTGTCAGCGACTTCAGGTTTTCAGCATCACATTTGCTCAGCTTTCCTTTTCTTTTTTTCCTCTGTGAATGCCATTTTCAAGAACTAAATTGACCTTGTGTTTCTAGAGACAATTTAAGGTTTTACTTGGTCACAGATTAACACCAGCAGTGGAAATTTTGCAGTACAAAGGGTAGCCTTGATTATAGTAGGGCAGTCTCACTGGAGGCTGACATCAACAGCTAGGCTGCAAAACTCCACGAGGTCACTATTTAGCCTGAAGGATCTCAAACCCTAGGGTAACATTCCAATAGTATAAACCAGAAATCATCAAATATACTGCATTGAGTAAACAGAGATTCTGTTCTTGTCTGCCTATAGGTGATATGAGAAGAAAAGAATCTGACCCCAGGGTATGTTCACTGAAATGACAGTTAAGAAAAAAAGAGGAAAAAAAAGAAAAACAACCAAGCAAAACAAAGCAAAAAAATCCACAAAAACAAACAAACAAACAAACAAAAACCAAACAAACCACAAACCAACAATGAATGTTATATCTAAACAATGACATCCTGCATCTTCTTGAATAAAACAATCTCTGAAGTCACTCTTATGCTCTTAAGGAATGTCTGTTTCACTCATCTCAGGCTAAGTGAATGAACTTAGCTGGTGCCTTGCAGGCCACAACACAGCCATCCACATTATAATTTTTGTTCTTCAGAGAGAGACACTTTTGTATCCATTATTGGGGAACAGATAGTGGCAATGAGGTATACAGGACAAGGAAAGAAATCAAGATTGTGGAACTGTGGGCTTGTTTCAGGTAGATTTCCTGCAAGTGAAGCTATCTGCAGCATAAAAAGCCCCACAGAGAAAGGGGAGAGCTATGAGGTGCAAAATATATTAGGCTAGGAACTTTGTGCTCAGCAGAACAGGTTTTTTGAAGGACCATGATGGTATGGTCTAAATGGTGCAAATCTAGTCCAATGCTGGTGGGGTTTCTGCCATTAAAAAAGTCCCTTTAATTGGTTTAAAACAAATTTGTAGAGGAAGCAAAACCTCTAGAATTGTAGAGATCTACCATTGTGAACATTTCCTCATGGTTTTTTTCACTTACTAGGAATTCTTTTATGAGAGCTCTGAGTTGGATCCAGTTCACACCCTGAGGAGTTTTTAGTACTGAAATGACATTGAAGATCTTCACAAAAATGTTGTTATATGTCCAAAACAGTGTTCTCTAATGGTAAGTGCACAGAAGCTTGGAAGAAAAGGTTTTGTAGCTAACTCTGATATCAGTTCATGACAAGGCAGTGACTTTTTCTTTATGTGTTCCACAATCAAATGAAAATTGTTACAATATTGAGACATCACATGGTGACAGACCTCTTCTGATCTGATCGATTTTCTTATCAAAGGACCACATGAAATGAGAAAAATGATGAACTCTGAATTCTGTCACAGTTTGCAGATGGTCTAGACTCACCTATTACCAGATGACCCAGACAGCTGCAGAAAATGATATTACATGACCATGGAAGAAGAAATTATATAGATATATTTTTTGTCAGTAGCAAGACATTCATACATACAGGAGCTGCTCTGAAGATATACACCAGATACTTCATCTGGTGCCATTATTCTGTCCTCCTCCCAAGAAATTTATTTCCTGCAGTACTCTATTGATCTGTTTAAATAAATTTTCTAGTTTTGACAAGAGCTGGAAAGTTTTATTTCCTCCAATAGAAATAGACCTTTTGTGGTAAAAAACAAACCTTGATTATTTTTTACAAAGACTAGAAAACTCAAGTTTAAAAATCCCATTGACCTCATGTTCCCACTTTTTTGAAAGTTAGACTTCATCTCTTATATTTGGTTATACTTGCTTTCCCTAAACTCTGGTGTTATGCAATAATCTGCCACAGAATTCTTGCCTAGGGAGTCAGAGATTTGAACTAGGTCTTCTCATCTCCCAGTATTGCCCTGGGAACTTCTTAAGTGGGCAACATATAGGCAGCACTTTGAATATACGACTTCTCTTACCACCTGCATGCAAAATGAGATGTCTTCTATTACTTTTTTTTGTTGTATCATCAGTTTTCATTCTTGCCTATACTGCAGCCCCTCTAACAAAGGACTGTAAAGCAGCCATATACCTTAAATTTTTTAGTTCAGCCTTAGGAGAAGAAAAATCTTGCAAATTAGGAGCAGAAGGTATATAAAACCTCACACTAAGCTGGTCACATGTTTCACTGTTCTGTTTTCAAATAACTGCTCCTTTCCAACTTTCCCAGTAGCTCTCATTAATTAGCTTCTCTTTGTTTCCAAATAGAGGACAGCTACAGGAAATGAGAAAAAGCAGCAAAGAAATTGCTTATAAAAATCAGGGGAAAGTAATACTTCATTTTTTATCACAGTAATCTCTTACTCTTTCTGAAGATATTATCTATAGTAAAAGGATATTTGTCTTAGTAGAATTTACTACTATTTAACAAAGAACAGCCCTTAACAAAATTAAAATAATGTATAAAGCATGAGAGTAATTTTTAGTTATTAGTTTCAGGGAAGGAAGAGAGTAAGGTGATGAGACCAGAAAGCATGTTTCAAACAGATTATTACTAAGCAAATGGTTATTTATCACAAAATAAGAGTTCTCACAGCTGCCGCTTGGCAATGAGCTTGAAGAGCTAGTATATCAGTACACTACTAGTGGAACTAGCCATTCAGCTAAAACCGTGGTCTCATGGATGTCAGAAGTTTAGGCTCAGATCTTTAGGGAAAAGTTCTGTATCTCTTTCTATAAACATGAACCAGTATCCATTTTTGCTTCTGTTTCCTCATAGCACTTTATCTAAATCTGCATTAACTCAGTACATATCTGTGATGTGAGAGTAATGTAGCAGTATTGTAATTAGCTATAGTAATTAAAATTCAGCATTTCACAGAAATGGTTGACTGTGTTTTGCATACTTTACATTTTATTCTCTTCTTGTTATTTTAGCCTGCTATTTGAGATGCACTAAATTTCCCTGCAAACACATTTTCTCTTGCAGATTGGAAGATAGAAGGTTTTCTAAAAAGCTGCCAGTGTTGAAAGCTCAGTAGATGTAGGGAATTGCTAATTGCATAATATGGTGCTGTAAAGCTACATAATTTTCTTAATGAATGCCATAAAGTAGTTTTCAAAAAGAATCAAAACAGGAAATCGTGCTGAGTGACCCTTATTTGGAATTTACTTCTGAGACAAACAGGAAATATATGTACAGACCTGATATCTGATTCTTCAAGTGCTGATTTACACCCTCAGGTTTCTGCAAGTTAGAATTTCCACTGAAAAAAGTTCCATTAACAGGCGAAGTTATGGCTGGGTTATCCCATGTAAAGTGTAGGTACATGGGAATAGCGCATCCTCCCCATGGCAGTCTTGAGGCACCTGTGGAAGGATGAGCAGGTGAGGAAGTGTGTGTGTGTGGGAGGGAGTGAGCAAGTGTCTGCATAGTTCTGGGTTGCTAGCTGGGCTTAAACAACAACATATGTTTAAATTAAATTCTGTGCCTTTTAAGTGACAACATAACCTCTGTCAATAATCATCTTTCTTCCTTTTTTTTTTCCTCATAAAGTTGTGGCCCATAGAGAGGTCAGCACAATCCAGCTGAAAGTAGTAGAATTCAAGTGGTTCTGAAGACCTTTTTTGATTTGTCTTTCACTTTTTTTGCATTTCACTTGAATATTTATGGATGTGATCCTGTACAAAAAAAAAAAAAGATGAAAATCAAGTTGTTCTATGTAAAGCTCCCTCAGTTGTGTAAGGGTTCTTGAGAGGTCACAACAGCTGACATTCCCAGAAGGACTTATTCTACAGTTAAGTTTCACAAGTCCAGTCATGAATAATGTCTGAATAAGATATTTTTAAAAATACCATCTACAGAGAGCAAAACTTTTCCTCTGAGATTTGATTAAATGCCCAAAATCTCAGCAGTCTTCAGATTTTATTAGGAAAAGGTCACAAACCTTTAAAAGCAAGTAATTTTTGTCTAAGTAAGAGTTTTATAGAGAGGAACCAAAATATTTGGTTTCTCAAAAAAAAATAATGACTGATACTGGAGGAACAGGAGTGCTTGGGGGCACAGAAGGGAGTATCAAGGCAGAAACAGAATTTAGTTCCTTCTTGTATTTTCCCACTCCATATAAAACCTATAGCTCTTAGGTTAGGTGCTAGTTTCAAAATGTCTTAATTCATGCATGTCTCATCTCTAGTTGAAAACTTCATTATAAATTCTTAAAATTTTTAAAATAAATCAATTATTTAATTATAGTGCTTTTATCTTGAATTATTGGTTTCTGTCAAGACTGCCTTATTTGTCTGGAAAGTTTTACCCTTCTCTCCTAACCCTTATCACAACTAATGTAGTTTGGCACTGGGAATACTTTGTAGATAGATAGCCTGCAGAAACATCATTTCCCCCTATTATTCAATGGGCAATTCAATATGTATAGCACAAGAGACCTGTCACTCCCATATTTTCAAATGCTCTTTTTATCCGAGCAGTAATCAAAGGCTCTGTATTTGTCCAAATATAATAAAGGTATCTTTATCTTGTATTCTGAGCACAGCTTGGACAATAATAATGGAACTGTATTTTGATTATTTATTCCAGAATCCAATTTCAGAATTTGAACTAGTATCTATCAAAGACCAATAAGTTTCATTGAAGTGCTGCAGCATGGATTAGATTTAAGAATATTTCAGTACAAAGTACTTCCATGTAGTTAGTGACAGATGATTATGTCTCCTAGATAAATTAAAAGAAATAGAAAAAAAAGTAAATTTTTAATTAAAATTGAACAGTTTTTATCCTAGGCAAAATGGAAAATTTTAAACTGGTAAATTATGTACTTTGAAGTAAATGCAAGTGAGCTATTAAGCAAACCAAATGCATTTTCCAAGGGAAATTAAATGTCTATATCATACTTATATGATATTTCTTCAATTTTGTTTTAGACTAGAATTCATAGAAAGCGTAAGTGTGAAAGTGCTGTTGCATAGGTGCTCAGCACACATGCAGTTTATTTCTTTGCTTCATGTGATATGGATAAAGTCTTTCAAGTGGTTTTCTTTGAAAAACTTACATGGGGTCCTCCAAAGAATGTTATAAACTGACTACATGTACATGTTCTAGCAATCTGTGTAGGCTCACTTTACAATCTAGAGCAAAAAATGTTTTCTACTATCTGATTCATCTCAGTTTACATAAAAAATTTAAAGTAGGTCACTCAGATCTGCCCTGAATATAGCTGTTTCTCTCCACTGACTATAAAATGAACTCAGGCTGAGTAATTCAAAAGCATATACATGCCTTTTAGGAAGTCAAGTGAAATGAATCCCATACTTGAATCAGATTTAAGGTAATTAGGCAGACAATATCTCTAATGCATTTGCTGTGTTTAATATTCCTTTGGAAATCTAAAGTGTTATCCCACCTGTCTCAGGATTTTACCTTTACAATGTAATCTACAGAGGGGAACATTTCCTCACCCTACATCCCCCCCTCCACCCCCCACCACCCCCACCCCCAGCTGCTCTGTCAGTGATGCAGTAGTTTCCTTTTTACTAATTTTACAGTTCCAAATCACCCCAGATTCTTGACTTGCAGCTGCACAAATAAAGAATACCTTGTCTGATGAATATTAATAAGTAAGTTTTACTTTATTGTTTGTAAGACTGGAAATCAGCATCCTCTGTGTGATCGAGCAGATTTTACTGTAATTATCATTGATAACAGATTACATTTTAAATTTCTAAAACTAAGAGTCTATAAGGAGATATTTATATATAAGCACATTCATGATACTTCAGGTCAGGCATTTCTGCTTCCTGTTCAGTAGTATTTTACTACAATGTGTGACATTTAGCCTGAGTGTTTTCTGAAGAAGAACCAAAAGAAATTTAGTGACATGTTTCCAACATTTAATTTAATATTTTAATGATGCATTATATGCTATGATCTGCAGTACTTTTGGTTTAAAAGCAGTGGAACTCATCAATGAGGTAGATATGCTGTGACAGCTGAACAGATATATGAGTCTAATAAATTGGGTTGGTGTTATTCACTTTCTTTATGTTAAGGAATATTTTTAAGTCCATCTGATTAGAAATTGAACTCTATCCATAAACAGTGAAATACTGTTAGAATTTACATAGGTCTTGTTGGACTGCTTGGAGTTATGTTAATTGTTATTTGCCCTTTACTTTCTTGAGACTATTTTTTCCCTTTTTTTGGTACCTTTTAAATTTTCAGACATGCATCTTACTTACCTCTAAACTCTTTCGCAGCTTTTTTTATGGAAGTCTTTCATCCCCTCTTCACTTGTACATTGGTCGTAATTCACTTTCATTACAAGACTGTGGCAGTAAATTGTTCCTTTCAGGTCTGGCATTCTTTTTCAGGACTTCCTGCAACAGTCACTTGATGGGGTTTTTATATTGCTTATTACTATCACAAGACCAAAATCATAACTATAACAAACCACAGCATAAGTCAAATACCGCTAAAATCCAAAACCTTTCCTACAAGACACCTACTGCATCTTGCAGGACCCAAACCACAAGATGCCCCCGGCCTTCTTGTGGGCATATACTAATAAAATCCAAACCCTTTTCTAAAATACACTCACTGTGTCTTTCAGGACTCAAACCTCAAGATGTCCTCTGCTTCTTGTGATTGTTGTCTCTGTTTCAAGTGTTATAACTGGAGTGTCTCTTTTGTGGCTTGTTATGGTGATGATTTCGGTCTTGTGATTTTGGTATTGGTGACAGGTTGTTATAACTGTTAATTGTTAGCTTGATACAATTTTAATCTCTGTCTCAACTGTGTAACTGTGTGGAGTGTGTCTGGGATCCCGTGTGTGTGTGAATGCGAGATTGATAATGGGAAATCAGCAAAGTGGAGAGATCTTGGAAAATAGTCCTTTAGAGTACGTTTTGGCGCACTGGAAAGAACTGGGAGGGTTTCCTGGGGGCTCAGTAAATGTGAAAATTTTCATAAAATAATGTAACCAATGGGTGGCCTTTGTATACTTTGGAAGATCAGAAAAATGGCCTAAAAATGGAACTTTGAACTATGATACATTGTTACAATTAATGTTGTTTTGAGGGGGCAAGGAAAATGGGATGAAGTAACGTATGCAGATATGTTTTTCACTTTAATAAACCACCCCAAGTGACAGACGGAATGCGAAATTAATATACCTCTGCCAGATCCCTTAATTTTGGCTTTGGAAAAGGACAGGGAAAAACTGAAAGCTAAGCTGTGAGAGATGTTGTTCAGATTATGATACTGGGCAAAGATGTTTAAAGTTAAGGAAAACCAAGGGGGAAAAGAGGGGAGCTCGGGCAGCTCCTGTGTTTGAATGTGGGATGAGTGCTGGGGAAGGGGAGGTGGAGGGATATCGGGCGGAGGGGGAGTTGGTTCTCCTACAGGACCGGATCGGTGTGTGTGCTGTAAGGAGTTTGGACATTGGAAGTGAGATTGCCCTGGGGGGAGTGCCATGGGGTTGCTCCGGTGGCTGAATTGAAACTGGACTGACAGGGACCCGGAGAATCTACTGATCCACTGGTTAAATTAAAACTAGGGACTAAAGGAAATAACGTGGTATTTTAGTGGATACAAGAACAACTTATTCAGCATCAAATCAGAGGGAAAAGAATTTCTTACAGATTTGGGAGAAACTGGCCACCAAGAAAAAAGAAAAAAAGCCTTTTTTCTGAAACCCTTAAAGTACAAATTGGGAAAACAAATAAGAATGCACAAGTTTTTATGATGCCAAAAAAGCAAACAGGAGGACCTTCCTGAAATAGAAGAAATCCTTAATCAGGTATATCTGGGAGTATGGGCATCTGAAGTTCCAGGTAAAGGTGAAAAATGCTTTGCCTGTTAAAATAGAAAAAAGAAAAAAAAAAAAAAA
>NDXB01013366.1:16959-67005 GCA_002631895.1 Agapornis roseicollis | reverse complement strand
GGATTTAAAGTTCCAAGGAAAGGAAAAAAAAGTTTTGCCTGTTAAAAAAAAAAAAAAAAAAAAAAAAAAAAAAAGGGGAGAGCCTCCCCAGTTAGAATAAAACAATATCCCCTGAAGTTGCAGGGAAAGGGAATAAAAAAATAATCATTAATAAATTTTAAAATCTAAATTATTAACTGAATGTGAATTGGAATATAATATTCCTATCTTGCCAGTAAATAAATAAAGTTGCAGACTGGTTCAAGATCTCAGAGCAATCAACCAATTTGCAGAAGATATTCATCCAGTAGTAGCTAATCTGAATACTGAATAAAGTATTGACTAAATTGAATAATAATCAGAAATGGTTTGCCATCTTGGATTTAAAAGACTCTTTCTTTTGCTTACCATTGACCAAAAAAAGAAAACAAACCCCAAACAAAAACCAAACCAAACAAACAAACAAAACCCAAACAAACAGAATTTATTTGCTTTTGAATGGGAAAATCCTGACACAGTAAGGAAAACCCAATTAACTTGGACAATATTACCTTAAGGGTTTAAAACAATCCAATGAATTTTCTGGAAACAGCACCAGAACTAGAATCATGGAAACCACCCACTCAGACAGGGACTCTGCTACAATATATGGATGGGCCTATTAATTGCCACAGAAACAAAGGAAGAATGTGACAAGTAAATGGTGGGATTATTGAATTTTCTGGGACTGAATGGTTAGTGGGTATCCAAACAAAAAGCCCAACTAACTCAAACCCAAGTTTCCTACCTAGGATATGAAATAACAAGAGGACAGAGAGAACTTGGGACCACTAGAAAAGAAGCCATCTGTCAAACTCCATGACCATCAACCATCAAGGAGCTCCATACATTCCTGAGAATGACCAGATGTTGCAGACTTTGGACACACAATTATGGTGTTCTGGTAAGACCACTATACGAACTGTAAAAAGAAACCCCTCTTTCTTTGGTATGGACTGATTCAGCTGAGGAGGGCTTTAGAAATTTAAAAACAGAGCTAATAAGAGCTGCAGCTCTGTGGCTTCTGAATGTGACTAAGTTCTTTTGGTTAAATTCTTATGAAGAACAGTGAATAACTGGTGGTCCTTGCTCAGAAACTAGGACCCTATAAGAGGGTAGTGGTGTATTTTTCAAAACAGCTGGATGAAGTGAGCAAAGGTGGCCCAGATGCCTAAGGGCTGTGGCAGCAGTTGTCATGAATATTGAAGAGGCTCAAAAATTTACCTTGGGACAAAAGATTACTGTACTAGTGTCCCATGTTGTATCAGCGGTCCTGGAACAGAAAGGAGCCCACTGGTTATCTCCTTCAGGTTTTCTTAAAATACCAGGCCACCCTTGTGGAACACAATGATATAGAAATTGTGGTCACTAATGTTGTGAATACAGCATCCTTTTGCAGGAACAATCAACAGAACTACTAACACACAACTGCTTGGCCACTATAAAGACTGCATATTCAAGACAACCAGATTTGAAAGAAACTTCTTGAACATGCTGAACAAGAGCCCTTGAACTGGCTAAAGACAAAAGGATTAATATTTGGACTGATTCTAAATATGCATTTGGTGTGGTCCATGCACATCATGCCACCCAAAAAGAACAAGGACTTCTGAACACACAAGGGGCACAGATTAAATATGTTACAGATATCCTATGACTACTGGAAGCTGTTCAGCTACCTGAGGAAATAGCTATGACGTATTAAGAGCATGAACAAGGTAAGACTCATCAGGGAACTGAAAATAATTTGGCCAGTTTTGAAGCCAAACAAGAAGCTGAACAATTTAAAATCATTCCCTTAATCCCTGACGGCAAACTAACAATTGAGGAATCTAAACTTAGATATTCAAAGGAGGATAGAAAATTAATTGATGATCTCAAAGAACAGGAAAACAAAGAGGGTTGGGTTCAGATACCTAATGGGCAAATTGTAATTCCCTATAATCAACTCTGGAAGCTAGTTCAGGAGGAACATGATAAAACTCATTGGGGTAGCAACTCTTTGTATAACTATTTAGACAAACAAATTGTAGGAAGGAATCTATATACCATAGTTGAATTAGTGACAATGTCAGCTCTGTCTCAAAAATAATCTTAAAATTGAAAATAGAAATCAAATTGGTACGATTGGGGATGAAGTTATCCAGGACAGCATTGGCAAATAATTTTTTTCTGAATTACCATTACCAAGAAAAGGTTACCAATATTTGTTGGTGTTAACAAATACTTTTTCAGGGTGGCCAGAGGCATTCCCTTGTATAATAAATAAAGCAATTGGAACATTGTTAAATGATACAATACCTTGTTTTGGACTACCAGCAGCAATTTCTTCCGACCAAAGCTTGCACTTTAGCATAAAATAGTTACAAGAAATTAGCAAAAATTAGAAATTGCATGTTCCGTACAGGCCTCAGGCCAGTGGACAAGTAGAAAAGATGCTCAAACAAAGGATTAGTAAAATATGTCAAAATGAATTTATATTGGTACCAAGCCTTGTCACTGGCTCTATTAAGAATTCAAGCTAAACCTCTGTCAAAAGAAGAGGCTAGCCCATGTAAAATTTTATATGGAAGACCATATATGTCCAAGTTTAAAAGAGAAAGTCTTCTGGAAGTGGGAGAAATATGTCTCCGAGAATTTCTGGTCAATCTGGGAAAACAATTAGAAGAAATAAGAGAACATTAGGACAAGAGTGAGAGGCCTGGATTATCCAACTCACCCTTTTAGATCCAGAGACTGGGTTTATGTTAAGAATTTTTCAGGATATCCTCTACAGGAGAAGTGGAGAGGACTGTACCAGATAATGTTGACCACCTTTACAGCAGTGAAGATAAAAGAACAACCTGCTTGGATACATTATTCAAGAATAAAGAAAGCACCAGAACCAGAGAAAACATGGAGGATTGAACCTTCACAACCCTCAAATACCAGCTGGGGACCAATACCTATACCTGAAATCAATGCAGAATGTTACTAAAGTTGTTAATTTTAGTGACTGTTGAGTGTGTGCAGTTACCTAAATCAGGAGAAGATCAGGGCCTTCCATTAACTGGCATTCCAATTTCCAACACTATTTTATGAACAAATTTGTGGGTGAATACTAGCAATCTACATACAAAGGAAAGGTTAAGATTTGGAATAGTTAATCATAATCAAAGTAGAGAATATACCTGTGTACAAATATGTATGACACCAGAAACCAGAGATTGTTTATTTAAATGCCACAGGCATAAGTCACTATTCAAATTGCAATCACACTATTAATATAGATAATATTGTGGTTCAGTGATGGCCCGTTCCTGAAGGGAAAGCAGAGTATTGGTTAAACGAGGTTTTAACCCTAGTTTTGAACGGAATATTGCATTTCATAGTTTTGTTACATGGCTAATTCCATCTTTAAGAGTAAATAAATTAGAAAAGGCAATCATAAGTATCTCAGCAACCATAGAGGAAATAAAAACTAAAACAACTGGTAAGTGGAACAAGAAGAGATAACTAGCCTATCGAAAATTTATTGCAAAACCGAATGGCTCTAGACATGTATTGGCTTCACAAGAAGGGGTTTGTTCCATAATCAATGAAAGTTGCTGTTCCTGGAACAGATCTGGATGAATCAAACTAAAATATTTCATAAAATAGCCAAGGATGATACCTCCTGGGGATTTGAAGAAATATGGAAAAAGCTAAGTTCATGATTACCTGATCCCTCCTGGTTAAGGCAACTGATTGCAGGAATATTAATATATATTAATATTGATTACTTGTGGTATGATACAATTTTCTTTCTGGTATTGTAAATGATCTATTATAAATTATGAAGGTTGGAAAAGAAATGAAATCAAGTGTCAAGTAGAACCAGGAAACTATTTCAAAAAGACTCTAGATTCTAATGGTAGTATATAAAATGTTGCAAAAGAATTTGGAAAAGGACAGAAGGGGAGATTTGAAACAAGGAGGCACAAAAGAAAAAAATGTAATCAGTTCTAAGTAATGTTAAGTTTGATGGCTTTGCAATGGAAAATAACTGTGGTGCTTGAAGGTAGTTAACATAGTTTCAGGTCCATAGGACCTTAGTACAAAATGTGTAAGAAAAGCAGAGGAGAAAAACAGGACCTGGGGATGGGGAGTATCTGGGACTAGCAGATGTCCAGGATAGGCACAGTTAAACAACTGATAAGTAAAAGGACAGGATGATTAATGTGTTTGTGGTGTTAATAAACCCATTAAGCTGGTGTAAACATCTACTGGGGAGTATCCAGGACTAGCAGATGTCCAGGATGGGAGCAGTTAAACTAACTGATAAGTAGAAGAATGGGATGATTGCTATGACTGTAATATTAATTAAGCTGGTGCTTCAAAGAAAATTGTTGAGAAACGACCCTTAAAGACCACCATCACACGTATGCATGTGGGAAACTTTCTGGAAAATGATGTAATATGCCCAGTGACCATATAAGGATGGCCTCTATAGCAATAGGGAACACAGGTTAGGAGGAGCTATCCCCGATCTCTCCCAGTGCTGCAATAAAGAATACCTGCTTGGCAACTTGAAACTCTGTTGCCGAGTTTGTTCCTGGAATTTTCTCCAAATCATGGCCTTACATCAGGTAACCATGTAGTAGCTGACACCAGGACTCCAGCCTTTGCTGATATGAAACAGATTGCAAAAGACCCACGACTTGCACAAAAGCAATAATTGCAGACAAGTTCCCAAGCTTACTTGTTAAATGTCTGTACTAAGATAGATGCTATCTTTCAGTGGAATAAGAACAGATGGTAATACTGTAGGTACATGATCAGGTTCTGACCACAGAATTGCAGTTATTTGAATGTTATTTGAACAATATAAAAGATGCCCAACTTTTACCAAACTAAAGAGTTGAAATATGTTTTGCAGTTCTCATTTTGTCCCTTGTAAAATGTTACTGTTGTTTTAGTTAAAACTTTCTTCATTATTTCTAATCTGAACTTGTCAGATTCCTTTACCAACCTTTTTGCTGTAGATTAAGCTGTGTCTAAAACAGAAGTGGAAGAATAGATCTGACAAAAATTGCCAGTCCCTGCTAATCTGGCAGATTTCCTGGTTGCAGACACACGGGAGGTGAGGACAGCTCAGAAACTGTCTTCCGCATTGTTGTAGGAGAAACTGCAAGACTCAGCTCTACTGCAAACCCTCAACATAAAATAAGAACACACTTTTTTTTTTTTTTTCTCAATATAGTATGCATCCAGCTAGAATAGGACTGAAGCCACAGGCTAAACGGCTCTCTACACCAAGGGGAGAGCATAAACTGCAGGCAGTGTGAGAAGATGGCAACTACATTGTTTAAAGGAGTAACAATGTTTTCTTTGCATTCATCATAGCCTTTCTCCAACATTTAAATTCCATAGCTTTCATGGTCTACAGGTTACCCCTTTGTACTGCATATAAATAAATAGATTTATATACAGAATCAACTTGAACCTGACTAAAAATGCTTTCTAATAATTTAAAAATTATTTATTGTCAAATACAGGATGAAAAATTTGCTGCCTATTCAAACCAAATGCATTTTGACCTGCTTTCCCAATGTTCTCTCCAACGCATTCCTCTGTGTATCATATTTTTTGTCCTATGTCACATTTATTCCCAGGTATATTTTTAGGAGAAATATACCTACTTTGAAAAACAAAATTCTTCTCAGGAAAAGACTTTAATTTGCTATTTAGTAAAACATAAATGATTAGCAGACTAATGATGGTATAATCCTGTCATCATTTACAAACTGTGCTTGCTATAGTCCATTGTATAGTTTTACTACTCTTCTATGGTTTTTAAGCTGTCTGTGAGAGTAACAGTTAAGCAGAATGTTAACAGAATTATAACCTTTACATATACCTGAAAATCCTGTTTGAACCAATAGGATAGATGGCAGTCCTTGGATTCTGTCTGTTTATATCTCTATACTATATTGACCCCTTCCTAGTTAGCTTTTTTCATATTTCAGGGAGAAAATCAATATTTATCATGTTCCACATGGAATCTACTCTAAACAAGACCTTGGAAATCATAGCTTTTCATATTTCTTAATATGTGACAACAGCAGCTAGAGAATAGTCTCCAGAAATTTAAACTTGTGCATTATAGTGAATAAATAAACATTTGAGGCTTTTTAAATTATTATTTTCTGGTTTAACAAATTTAAATAGTCATAATTCAGAGTCTGAGCAGGAGTTATGCAATATTTTATGCAAGGAATTCTTGGGATTCTTCATGGTCATCATCATCATTTGGAAATATTTGAAGAAAAGTCAACTTCTTTCAAGGCTATGCATTATTTAGAGCAATTTCTTATTTGCTGTAAAATATGTTAGATTTGGTTTGTGACACACAAAAAATGTTGTCAAATGTCAATTTCCTGATATGACATGCTTTTCTAGATTTTGTTTGCACCTCCAACACAGGGAACCTGCCCTTTATTAATTTATTTTTAACTTCTCTGACTGTCATTATTTTGGTGCCCTGAACTGACTTATAATATGAAAAATCACACACAGTCTTTTCATGTTTGCAAATTGAAACAAAACATGGTATTTTCTTCCTCAAAACAAACTTTATTTAAAACAAATATCTATCGGAACAGTTACAGGTGTTGGTTCTTTATTATTTATTGATATTTGATTAAGTTGAAAGGGTTTTGTCCTTATGGTCTTAATTTTGAAGTTACATGGGTAAGAAATTTGACAATTTCATCAAGGAAATACTGTGCTTTTCACTATAAATGGACATAGACTGTAGTACCCTGGTAATCCTTGGCTTTCCTGAGACTGAAAATTCTGAAACTCCTAGCTGCTTTGTGTTTTACAGATAAAATGACATTTGCATTAACAACATAAATTGCAATCTTTACCACAGTGTCTGCAATTTAGTCGGGGAGCAATTTGCTATCTTCACCCCTGTTTGCCCAGTGACAAATTTTGCTGTTAAAATGTGCACAGTTTCCTTCATTTTCTGAACATATATTCAACTTAGCATAAATTATTTTCTGGTTCTGACTTTGCCTTAGATGATGGTTTCATTCATTTCTACATATCTGGTTAAATCTCTTTGACTGTGTTAAGTTACAGCACTGTCTGTGTACCTGCCCATATATCCTTTGATTCTTTTTATACCTAATAAATTCCCGTTCAAGTTATTCAGACTTCTTTCATTTCTTGTATTGCTTATGGCTGTAAATGAAGGCAGAATAAGAGCTTGCAGCACACTGAAGCTAGTTTCATCTAAGACTGTCTGCAATTCTCCAGTGATGGTATGGTTCTGCCTCAGTCTAGTTTTGATTATGGAATGAGGTTTTTAAAAGAATTGGACTGTTGACTATTTGCTGCTAGACTGATTTAGAAATATCCCCTACAGGTTTTCTTTCATGTTTTCTGGACTGTTTTCCATGAACACTCTTCAACTTGGCTAATTTCTACTGCTGAAGAACACATATTTACACGTCTAATGGAGGTTTCTTTCCATTTCCTATAATATGATGTGACACTTTGTATATTTAAAGTTAATATCTTATCCCACAGTCCTCAACTCAGATGTGCATTTTTAAAAATATATCTCACTAAGTCCTCACTTAAAAAAATGTAACAGACTACTGGGTAAAGTTTAGACTTGCATTACATAGAGAAGACAGATACACAAGTTTATAGAAAGCACATCCAGATCAGTGATTATAAATAGATGAAATTAGTTTTATTTATAAGTCACCATGATGATATAAATCAGTACAATGATTCATATGCACATTTCCCAGGTTTTCAACATCTGTTGCTTAATAATTCATGATCATTAGTCAGCACGGCTCATAAATTTTTGCAATGACTTTGCTTACTCCATTCAATTTAGCACATTGTTTTTATCATCATGAAAAAGCAAACATGCTTTTTTTTAGTATTTAGTTTAGTGTAACGGAATAATTCTAGATTTGGACTTGATTACCAAGTTAACTAGATTCCTTTAAATGGCCTTGAATTCACTTAAAATTGTTTCATCTAGAACTCCATTGCTTCTGCTGACTTTCTATGGAAGCTTTTTCTCAAAATCTAATATAACTGGGGCCGCTTTCTAGCTAGATGAAGTGTTTTGCCTTTTGCCTTTATAACAGACATCTGGAACCCTGACAGCTTTCTTTTATGTATATTATTTAGGGCTTTTAAATTTTCTTCTCGAGTGACATTTGCATCAACCTTAAGTGAAGCTGGTATGCAGATATCTCCAAGGTTTCTTATATAACAGTAACAAATGGGAAGGCTTTGATGAAACAACCACCATAAGACAGAGCAAATGATGGACTTAATATATCACATCGTGATTCTTCTGTGTAGGTGCATCATGACAGACAAATGCTCTGAAATGAAAATTAAGTAATATATCTATTTAAGTATCTATATATAAGTATATATATTTAAGTATCTATCTATAAAAGTAATATATTCCAGATTCAAACTTTTAATGATATGTAACTTCTGATTATTGAAGAAAGAATCATAGAATCATTAAGATTGGAAAAAACCTAATGCTGTCAAGTACATAAAATCTTTAATGATGTTTTATGTATAGCATAGACCAGAGTAAAAAGCAAATTTCATATTAACAAGCTTTTGAGGTTTCCAACCACTTTTGATCCTTCAAAGCCTTTACTGAATTTGGCTATCTTTTCTCTAGTCTCAGGTATTATTTATCTTTCTTTCTGCATATGATTGTTATGATCTTTGTTCATAGCAACATTCATCAGAACAGACATTATTTTCTTCAAAAAATATGCATATATTAGATTTTTCTAAAGAAAAATTTTAGATTGGTTCTGTCTTTCACAATGCACAACTTACTGAGCTTCTTATATCGGTGGCTACATTCTTCAAATTTAGCAAAGTTATCAAAATATACCAAAGGTTGAATTCACTGTAATGAAGAACTCGCACTCAAATCTACTCCTTTATAAAATGTAAGTGTTCTTTAATAATAACGAGGATGGCTAAAAATGTCATCCTTAAACATAAATATGAAAACAGTGCAGACTTCTAAAGGTTATAAACTGGTTCTATTAGGAGCATATGGAGTTACTGTTTATTCCAAGGCTAAAATTGTATTTATAAAATCATAGAATACTTAGGGTTGGAAAGGACCGTAAGATCATCCAGTTCCAACCCCCCTGCCATGAGCAGGGACACCTCACACTAAACCATGTCACCCAAGGCTTCATCCAACCTGGCCTTAAACACTGCCAGGGATGGAGCACTCACTACTTCCTTGGGTAACCCATTCCAGTGCCTTACCACACTCACAGGAAAGAATTTCTTCCTTACATCCAATCTAAACCTCCCCTGTTTAAGTTTGAACCCATTACCCCTTGTCCTATCACTACAGTCCCTGATGAATAGCGTCCTCCCAGCATCCCTATAGGCCCCCTTCAGATACTGGAAGGCTGCTATGAGGTCTCCATGCAGCCTTCTCTTCTCCAGGCTGAACAGTCCCAACTTTCTCAGCCTGTCTTCATATGGGAGATGCTCCAGTCCACCTGGCCATTCTCATGGCCCTCCTCTGGACTCGTTCTAACAGCTCCATGTCCTTTTATGTTGAGGACACCAGAACTGCACACAATACTCCAAGTGAGGTCTGATGAGAGCAGAGTAGAGGAGCAGGATCACCTCCTTCGACCTGCTGGTCACGCNACCTGGCCATTCTCATGGCCCTCCTCTGGACTCGTTCTAACAGCTCCATGTCCTTTTATGTTGAGGACACCAGAACTGCACACAATACTCCAAGTGAGGTCTGATGAGAGCAGAGTAGAGGAGCAGGATCACCTCCTTCGACCTGCTGGTCGTTTGGATGCAGCCCAGGATACGGTTGGGTTTCTGGGCTGCGAGCACACACTGCAGGCTCATGTTCATTTTCTTATCAACCACCACCCCCAAGTGTTTCTCTGCAGGTCTGCTCTAAATCTCATCTCTGCTCAACCAGTTTAACTTCATCAGGGTGGTGTCAGACCACCTCACAAGTGTGTCAAGGTCCCTCTGGATGGCATTCCTTCCCTCCAGCTTATCTACCAAACCACACAGCTTGGTGTCATTGACAAACTTGCTGATGGCGCACTCAATCCCACTGTCCATGTCACAAAGAAAGATGTTGAACAGGACCGGTCCCAACACCGATCACTGAGGGACACCACTCATTACTGGTCTCCTGCCAAACACTGAGCCATTGACCACAACTCTTTGTGTTTGTTCATCCAACCAGGTCTTTCTGAGTGGACNGTGTCAAGGTCCCTCTGGATGGCATTCCTTCCCTCCAGCTTATCTACCAAACCACACAGCTTGGTGTCATTGACAAACTTGCTGAGGGCGCACTCAATCCCACTGTCCATGTCACAAAGAAAGATGTTGAACAGGACCAGTCCCAACACTGATCCCTGAGGGACACCACTCATTACTGGTCTCCTGCCAAACACTGAGCCATTGACCACAACTCTTTGTGTTTGTTCATCCAACCAGGTCTTTATCCACTGAGTGGACCACCTATCAAATTGATGTGCCTCCAATTTAGAGACAAGGTTGTCATACTGAACAGTGTGGAATGCTTTGCACAAGTCCAGGTAGATGACATCAACTGCTCTACCCCTGTCCCTCAGCTCCGTAGCCCCATTGTAGAAGGCCACCAAGTTGGTCAGGCAGGATTTCCCCTTAGTGAAGCCATGCTGGCTGCCACCAAGCACCTTGTTGTTTTTCATGTGCCTTAGCATGCCTTCCAGGAGAATCTGCTCCAAGATTTTGCCAGGCACAGAGGTGAGACTGACTGGTCTGTGATTCCCTGGGTATTCCATTTTCCCCTTCTTGAAAATGGGGGTTATATTTCCTTTTTTCTAGTTGTTGGGAACTTCCCCTTACTACCTTGATTTTTCAAATATGATGGTCAGTGGCTTAGCAACTTCATTCGCCAGCTCCTTCAGGATCCGTGGATGGATTTCATCAGGTCCCATGGACTTGTGCACGTTCAGGTTCTTAAGATGGTCTTGAACCAGATCCTCTCCTACAGTGGGCTTTGGGTCATCATTCCCACAGTCCATGCATCTGACTTCCAAGACTTGAGTGCTGTGGTCAGAGCATTTGCCAGTGAAGACTGAGGCAAAGAAGTAACTCAGAACCTCATCCTGCTCCACATCCACGGTAGCCAGTTCTCCTGATAGCTTCCAGAGGTGTACACTGTGTAGTCTGTCTTTTATTCACAATGTATCTATAGAATCCTTCCTGTTATCTTTCACATCTCTAGCCAAGTTTAATTCTAATTGGGCCTTAGCTTTCCTTACCTGGTCCCTAGCTTCCCAGACAACATCCCGGTATTCATCTCAGGCAGCCTGTCCTTGTTTCCACCTTTTATAAGCTTCTTTTTCCTTTGAATTTTCCTCATCAGCTCCTCATCCATCCAAGGAGGTCTCCTGGCCCTCCTGCTGCACTTCTTTCTAGCTGGGATGCAACACTCCTGATCTTGCATTCGGTAATCCTTGAATATCAACCAACAGTCTTGGGCCCCCCTCTAGGACTATATCCCACGGAACCTTACTAAGCAGGTTCCTGAAGAGGCCATAGTCTGCTCTCTTGCAGTCTAGGGCATGGAGCTTGCTGCATGTTCTTCTCGCTGTCCTGAGGATCTCGAAGTCTACCATCTCATGATCACTGCACCCAAGGCTGCCCTGGAGCATCACATTTCCAACCAGCCCTTCTCTGTTGGTGGGCACAATGTCAAGCATGGCACCTTTCCTTGTTGGCTTCTCTATTATTTGCAGAAGGATGTTGTCTTCCACACAATCAATGACCCTCCTGGATCACCTGTGCCAGGCCGTACTGTCCTTCCAACAGATGGCAGAGTTGTTGAAGTCCCCTGTGAGAACAAGGGCCTTCGAGCTTGAGCCTTTTCCTGTCTGTCTGTAGAGTGCTTCATCCACAGAGTTCTTTTGATCTGGCGGTCTGTAACAGATCCCCACAGTTATATATCCCATTGCTGTTTTCCCTTTAATCCTGACCCAGAAACTCTCTATTTACTACTCACCTGTTCCCAGACAGAGTTCCATACTCTCCAGGCTATCTCTGACATAAATAGTAACTTCCCCTCCCTGTTTGCCAGGCCTCTCTTTTCTAAAGAGCCTGTAACCTTCCATTCCAACACTCCAGTCATAGGAGCCATCCCACCATGTTTCTGTGATGCCTATTATATCATATCCCGGTAGATGTGCACACATCTCTAATTTCTCTTATGATAAGTAAAAGGAAAATAAAATAAAATAAAATAAATAAAATAAAATAAAAATATGAGGAAAACACCTACTACATACCTGAAAATTTCAGTAGTGGAATTTAAAGTTTTTATTATTTTTTCATTGATTAGTGAGGGACAGTTGTTGTTCGGTTGGATTTTTTTTTCCTCATTTATGACTTCCAATTTATCAGTAAATGAAGAGATATGTATTATTCTTGCCAGGTTCTTTGTATTATTTGAACCCTAAGAAAAAATTGCTTTCATATCTAAAAATATGCAATAAAGTATTGTTGTTACATTAGATTCAGAAAGAAGCAGAATCTGCTTTGTATTCTATAGAGGAAAAATGAGCAGTTGGATTGTTGTGATTTTTAATGTAAGTTGCTAGGAAACTGGTAAATTTGGAGGAAGAAAATGAAAAATAGTGCATAGTAATTTCAATTTTGTAGTTATATTTTAGTTTTGCCTTCTAAAAAGAAGAACAACTTTATCAAAAATATTTTTATTTCTAAAATTATGCAAAATAAATATTTTTTGTGGTAAAAATAGTGACTTTCAATAACAACCTAATTGTATCAAGAAAAACCCAGTCAACTGAAATATGGTTGTAATTCATGAAACTCAGGGGTTTTAACTGAAAATGGAAAAAAAGTTTTAGTAAAATTTAAAAAGAGAAAGTACTTTTTAGGGTCTGAATATGTATTTTGTAGGAGAATGATAAAAATTTTTTCATATAGTAATTTTGTTGGGACATGTACTGGCACAAAATGCTCCTATTCGTAGTTTGGGAGGCATGCTGTAGAAATGTCATGTTGTCACTTATCCACTTTTACTATAATACTTATTAGGTTTTCTTTCCAAGATGCAATACAGGTGTTGGTAAACTAAGTCCAAGGTTTTACTGACCTGCTTTTGGTCATTTTTGTGGTTCTGTGTGAAGTTATACTGGTTTAACTGAATTTCTTGTGACTAGGGTGTCCACTTCTGCTAACATTACTTAAATCTGGGGTATTGGTTCAGTAGCATCTATGAAGAAATTTGAAAGCAGGATATGATTTAATTACTAAGCTTCTGTTCATTTCATCTCCCAATAGAAAAGGAATATCTTTTCAATAGCAAGCAATAATACAGCCAGTTCCTTCCCCTTTATAAAGTCTACAAGCAAATTTATAAAATCAATATATTTAGCAAAATTTAACCCACTTTGCGGTGACACTTCATTTTCTTGTATCTTACAACTAACTTTAGGGCATGTTTCCATGTGCCATTTTAGCTGCTACCATAAGGGTACGAAGACTATCACCATCTCATTATACCTTGTGTGTGCGTGAACTTTTCCCAAAAATGAATACTGTACCAAATTGTGATGTTTATTATGCTATTCCTCTGAAACCATTGAAGTCCAAATAAACAGAACATGTTAGCTATAATATTATGTCTCCACTGCCACATTACTACTGAAATGTTTTGAAAGGCCTCAGAATTGTAATAGAGATGGGAGAATGAAAAGGGCAGTTGCAGTAAGCAGAAAGGGAGAGAAAAAGTCAGAAGTCAAGCCCTTTGCAGACAACTGAAATCCAAGCCCAACTAGAATAATTGCTGAAATTGCAAACGTCAGTCCCAGATGTACCATGAACTGATGCACTAAAAAGGATAAATTGTACACTCACCTTGAAGTCATGTTTAAGGAAAAAAAAAAAAAAGGGGAGGGGTGTTCCTCATTCAGGTATTTTATTCTTCTTACACTTTTAATTCCTCACATGTACTTCTGAGCTAGTTATTGGCTTCCAGAGCTAAGACCAAATAAAAATGGACATGTACTCTGAAGGTTGTAATATGACTATGGTAAAAATGTTTCTGTGAATAATGAATTCCCTCTTCTCTAAGTCTCACAGGAAAATCTACCCTATAAACCTTTGTTCTTCAGCCTGCCAGTAGCTAAGGCAGTATATATCTTTCAAAGACAAAGTATTTGAAACTAATTGCACATAACTTTAAATCTTTGTTTTCTCTTGTCCTAGGTTTTGCAGTAGCAGTCAATTTTTCTCCTGCTTAGTAGCTGATGCAGTTTTTATGTTTTGACTCTCCCTGGGAACATAGCTGATAATACCAGTGTTTTAGTTGTCGCTAAGTAATGTTTATTCTGACCAAGGACTTTCTGAGTCTCATGCTCCACCAGGGAGGAGGGGAGGCCAGGGGGAAGCAGGGACAGGATACCTGACCCAAACCAGCCAAAGAGGTATTCCATACCACAGCATGTCATGCCCGGGGAGGTAATGGGGAATTACCTGGAAGGACACTCACACTTCCCGGTTGAGCTCGTTTTCTGCGGGTGGTATTGTACCCCCTTCCCTTGTTATTTCCTTATCGTTCTTATTATTGGTGGTAGCAGCAGTGATTTTTGTTATACCTTAGTTACTGGGCTGTTCTTAACTCAACCTGTGGGGGNGGGAGGTAATGGGGAATTACCTGGAAGGACACTCACACTTCCCGGTTGAGCTCGTTTTCTGCGGGTGGTATTGTACCCCCTTCCCTTGTTATTTCCTTATCGTTCTTATTATTGGTGGTAGCAGCAGTGATTTTTGTTATACCTTAGTTACTGGGCTGTGGGGGTTGCATTCCTTTGATTCTCTTCCCCATCCCTCTGGGAGCAGGGGGGGTAGGAGGGGAGGGGGAAAGAAAGAGGGGGAGGGAGTAGAAACTGGGTTTAAACCACAACATCTCTAAAGCACATTTAAATTTGTACTTAAAAAAAATAAATAAATCTTTCTAACTTTTTCCCAACCTGTGTATTTCACTGTAAAGCAGAAAGGGCATCTTCAAAACTGTCAGTTCTAACTCTATAAAACATATACAAATATTCTATCATATAATATACAAACTTAGAAATAAAGGCAGCTCCTCTTCCTGAAGATACTAAGGGAAAATACACAGCTGTTATGAGCACAACAATGTAACACCTCTTACTCAAGGCTTTATTTTTCTGGTTAAGTCAATATGTTTGGTAAGGAGAGAGGCATAGATGTTATCGAATGCTCCATCATCCCACAATAATTAATTTTTTTCTGAATTATATTAATTGTATAAATAGGCAATTCTTAACATTTTTCAAGTATGAGAGTGTAGTCACACCTGTAAGGCAAAATAGGTTTGTAAAATTATAAGTCCTGCTTTGGACACAAAGGTACAGATAATGGAACAAAAGCAGCTCTTGGGCTAGATAAAACAATTACCAACTAGGAAAAGAAGTAATTGTCTTCAAATGTATTTTGTGAGATCCTCACTAAAAATCTGAAATTCAGTTTCTGGTGTCTATGGTTTAGAAAAGCTATTTACAAATTAGAAGGGGTTCACAAAAGGTGTGCAAAAATTATTTGAAGTCTAAAAATTCTACCTTACAGGAGAAGATAAAAGGAGTTCAAATCACTCAGCTTAAATTGATATTATTAATTGGTAGTTTGATCAGTCTGCAATTACCTGCGTAGGAAAACTTATATTAGATAAAACTTGAACCTATCACACAAAATAATAGCAATATAAATGAGATGAAAAATAGTTAAAAACCCCACCTTATTTTAAAAATAAAGTGTGTATTTTGAATAATGAAGATATTTAGCCATTTGCTAGTAATGGTTAAACAGTATACATTCTCCATTATTCTATGTTTTCATATTTAAACCCACTATCCTTCTAATATTTGGGCTCAAGAAGTTATGAATGAAGGAATTATTGCTCAGAAAACTTTTGCCTGTGTCATGTAGTGATTCCCCCTCAGTGATTGTGTGCTCTTTTCTAATGTAAAAGGAGGTAAAAGATGGTCTTCTAGCTTCAGACATAAAACCTACTTTGCTTTGACAAAAAACTGATAATGGGGATCTGGTGAGGGAATTAGAAAAATCACAAATTCCTAGTAAATGTGATTAATTTAATGTAAAGCACATAAAGAAGCTAGAGTGAGATTGTCTAATTTCTTTCTTAATCTACAAGTTTCTCTTTTCTAAACATAAATGAGAGCATCAAATTACCACAAACTCCAGATGGTTTATAATAGCCTTAGCATTAGTATAGCTGCTATCTCCTATACAACTAGCTACTCAAAAAAGCTGAAATTTTATATTTATTAGTAATTCTTTTCATGGGTGATTCAGACATTATAAAATCCTTGTTCTGCATCTTTCTCTACTAAATTTTGGTAAATGACTGATCATTCTAGCTTTTTCCCATAACGCAAATTCCATGTTACTGCTATTTCTATGGCATTTAGGATGTATTTCTGCTATCACGCAAATATCAAGTTAACCTTTCCGTATGGTATTTTAAGTATGTCTCATATTTCTCTTACAAAGTTTTAGACTTTGTTAGGCACAAGGTTATACTTATGATTAGCTTTATATTACTTAATTGCGTTGAAATACATTGCTCAGAGATTCAGCTCATAATTTTATTGCTTAGTAGAAGTACTTATCCAAAAATACATCATTAAATGTGGCTAGGGCTGGTAGATATTATAGCTCTTTTGTTTATGAGTTTTGTTTAGGAGCTCTTTTTGTTAGGAGACATTAAACAAGCTACTAGCCTTCAAGATGATGCTGAAGTAAGACTTCAGGAGAGAAGTGTGCTTGGCTTTATGTGTATAAAACCACTGAAGAATTGGATTTTCTTTTTTTTTTTTAATTAAGCTGTACAACTGTAGTAAATAAAATAGGTTTGGATTAGGCATTCAATTACTGGGCCACTCGAACCCAGTAGTCTAGTGTCACAAAATTAACAAGATATAAAACAACAACAACAAAAAAAAGAACTGTTTGTAAAAAAAAATAAAAATTGTTAACATTTATTTGTTTCATGTAGTATTTTGGAAATTTATANATAAAATAGGTTTGGATTAGGCATTCAATTACTGGGCCACTCGAACCCAGTAGTCTAGTGTCACAAAATTAACAAGATATAAAACAACAACAACAAAAAAAAAGAACTGTTTGTAAAAAAAAATAAAAATTGTTAACATTTATTTGTTTCATGTAGTATTTTGGAAATTTATATTTGAGGAATATTAATGCATATATGTGCTTAAATAAATGGACTGCATATCAAATTCTTGCCACTAATTTTTCCTGTAAAAGAAAGCAAACTCAATCTGAAATGGAAGATAGTTATTTGGTATATAGCAGAAGTGTGAATGAACAGGTAGTTCTAAATTTTGTCTACGTCAATAAAGATTTAAAAGATGAATTTGACTGAATAGAACATAGTTCGTATCTCCTTTGACAGGTAGGATATACAGTGCTAAAGCCACACAGCAACACTGCCATACCATATAACCATAATAAAGACAAATTTATTTGCTTTCCTCCAGAAAATGATTTTTGAAACTATATTTTAAGTACTCGAATGATACATTTTTTGCTTCACTCAACCGCATGTGTTTTAATGCAAAAATGATCTCAAATATTTCGGTATTAAAACTAAATAGGTCTGACTGATTTCTGATACTTTCACTCAAGTGTAAAGATAAGGAGGATCAAGTTCAAAACAGGTAATTGTAATACAACTCAGGATGTATGCTAGATTTGAAAATACTTGCAACTGCTGATCAGTAGATTTTCTTTTCTAATATAACATAAAAATGTCCCTACTATTATTACCTTTATGGATCCTTTTTACTATTTCTGTCTTTTTTTGTAAGTTTCAGTAAGTAGCCTTTTCACTGAAACTGAAAATTATGTAGATGGATTCCTAACACAAAATAGAAAATGCATCTATAAATAATGGAATGAGGTGGACCATTGATTTACAACAAATTAAGTGACAGTACTAGATGCATGTTGACTCTTACATTTGTAATTGGGTCTATCAATAATAGATGCTAATATTAAAGATGGGTTACATAAATAATGTAAATGTGATTTAGAAGAAAGTGTAATAAAACTTGGAACTGGAATGTCTACATATGTAGAAGTCATGAATCTGCAGAACCGGAGATAAGACTGCCAGGGAATTTGTGAAGTTGCAGAGCAGACACAGCTAAAAGTCTCATTTTAGACCACGTATTCTGTGCCCTTCTGTTAATGGTGCTTTAACTCTGCAATTATTATTATTATTTTTATTTTACTGAATTTTTATTTCCTATTAGATTATAAGTAAACACTCATAAACAAGGAGTGATCAAAGTCTTCTTGATTCTGTGTTGGACTCCAGTTCTTTATTCTTTGACAGCAAAGACAAGATGTTGAAATAAAAAGGGTTTGTTTGTTTGTTTTCTGGTTTTGTTTTTTGGGGGTTTGTTTGGATTTTGTTTTGTTTTGCTGGGCTTTTTAATTATTTTCTTTTTCTGGTGGGAAGAAAGAAGTATCTTAGCCTTGTGTTCATTAGTACTACTTTGACTATTTGTTCCTCAAATTCTTTTGCCCATTCCTGGACAGACCCAACTTTTTCATGGATATTCCTACAAGTTTGCTACAAGAAATAGTTGTTGGACTTTTTGATGATGAATTATAGGAATAAATGCAATGAAGGAGGACTAAAGACCATTTTCCCAAAGTTGTGTCTCGTCTTCCCATTTTTCTTGTGTCGTAAATATTCAGCAGAACATCTGGCGGAATTGTTGAAGTTTCTAAATATAAAAACTTACATAGATCTGAAGTGGACTCTTTTGTACGCAGGCTTATGAATATTATATTAAAGTGCAGAGTGTTCTCAGTAATCCCATAGACAGCAAACATAAAGTAATTACAGGTCACTTGTGTATTCACTATGTAAAATTTTTGCCTTTATCCATGAAATGGAGTTTTGGAGATAACCTGTGAACTCTAATGCATATTGACTCAAACTTTTGAACAGACCTTTCAGTTATTTCTTTTGCCTTACTTCACTCTGTTGAAGATGAAATGAGCATTTCAAGGTAATACAATGTATTCTTCATTATCAGCAAATGACCTCAAACAGCCTGGCAGTAGACTTATCTATGCCAGACTTCAGAAAGAAAAACGTATGTAGAAGGGCATATGGAGTTGCAAACTGGGGAGAAATACCTGAACAAAGAAGATGGAACTTATTTCATAAATTGAGTACATTTCATATTATTGTATTTCCAATAATATCTACATATATAATTTTCACATTGTATTTTTCACAATTTCAGCGTTCAAGTCTGTTCTCCTGAAGTCCATTATAATTTCTGTCTTGTCATAGCAAGTAGCATTTATGCCACAGCACCTATACCAGTTTTATACTAATTTATACTAATTGAAAAAGCTGAGTTATTCATACTGAATTAAATCACTTCATAATCTAGAGAGGACACTTTACCAAGCAAGTCCTTGGTAAAAATATAAATTTTGCTTCCAGTACTTGGGAAGTTGCAAAATATATGTTCACTTAATCTTGTAAACTATTTATGTAAGATTTATAATAATCAGTATTCATTACACATCCTTCTCATTATATTTTGTTTCATGTTGGCAGACATTACTGAGACAATGGGTGACATATTTTAATAAGTGTGAGCACATAAAGCTGAATATCATTCACACCTGGATGACCTAGCTATTCAAAAGCCCTAATTCTTAATAAAAAATCCAAAGGAAATGTGATAAAAATCTTATTTTCCTATTTTTATTGCTCTTGTATTAGGGAATGATGTTTATGTGCATCTCCAGCTTTATTTACTCTAACCTTTTACTGGTATGTTAAACTCCAATATGACCTTGACGTGTTCCAATCAGAAATGTGAATATTTTGGACTTTGTAAATGTATCCTACTTAAAGTATTAGCTTCACTGCAACTTTCATTATGAGAACACTATTGCTGCTTTTGTTATACTTGTTTATAGTGTAAATAAATCAGGAAAAAAATGGCAGGAAGCCTGTGTAGATGAACAAGGAGCTCCTGGACAAGCTCTAAAAAAGAGGGAAGCCTACAGAGGGTGCAAACAAGGATGGGAGGAACAGAGAAATTGTCTGAACAATATCAGTTAGAAAAGCCAGACACTTGACAGAACTAAATCTGGCCAAGGACTTTAAGCTACTTTAGATACATTGGTGATAAAAGGAAGACTAGAAAAAACATGGGCACTCTCTGGAAGGAAATGTGAGACCTTGTTTCCAAGCATATGCAGAATGCTGAGGTACGCAATGACTTTTTGGCCTCAGTCTTTACTGGCAAGGGCTCCAGGCACAACATCCAAGTCACAGGATGCAAAGGCAGGGACTGAAAGAATCTATGATTCTATGATAACTAAGTTCGAATGCTGCTGATAAGGCTTCAAAATAGTCCTCAATGAACCTCTAGGGTTAAGGCTACCCTCTGTGGTGCTGTGGCTACTACTTTTACAGCTGAATATAGTCCATTCCCTAGATGGTACATATAGGCACTAAGTAGCTGATATGTGAACTTCAGACCTTAACTGATGTTGTACTTTGGTCTCTGTCCTCTACATTTTTCTTTCCAATTTTTTGTGCTAACTTTGCAGGACTACTAACTAATCCCAGGGAACCAGCATCTGTCTGGGTTTTCCAGAAGACTAGTAGTCCAGTTAGGGTTGAAACTGTCAGTCTTTCACACTACACTGCTGATTGCCCAGAAATCCAAGATAAGTGGCCCCAAGCTAGGTAAATTGAAACCTATTTGCGAAGATTTACTCTCTATGAGTCAAATGCTTCTAGAACATAACAACCACCTAAGTGTTTGTTATGCTCACTTGCAGAAAATCAAGCATCCGGACATCTGAGTTTCTGCCTAGCTTCAAATACCAAGTAGCACAAATAAGAGAAGTCTGACATACCCAGACATGATGGACTCCAAGCATGGAGTTGCAGCTGCATGTCCACAAATCTGGCTTGTCTTTTAAATTTCAAAATATTGATAGGTCTGGGATTATACCTAATAGGGTCCTGCAAATGTCTATCCAGGACTGATGTAATGGTCTAGGAGTGCTACTAGCCATTTCTTCGTTTGCATATCCCTCTAATCATCTCCAAAGCATGTAAGGTTATATTTTTATGAAAATAATAGCTTATGTTTAGCAATCTCTATAGCCAAAAGGTATGTGATTACTGTCAAATTTAAGTACCATCCCGTACTCAAGTTTTTCAGTGCACAGTGTTTCTTCCATTCTAATTCAGTAACAGGTTGCTATGCATTGTGAAACTAATTCCATCTACGTTCATTCTTATTACTGTTTTTCATATTGTACTTTTTGCTGAGGATTAAGTATTAAATGTAAGTTTGGACATCCTCCAGATATTGTGTGTACTTCACTCCCTGTCTCTCTCTTCCACTGTTTATTTCTTTTGAGTCATCACTGAAACTCTTTGGCTAGGCTTTTACTGTTTTATGGATCACAAGTGTAGAAGCAAATTAAGCTACTGTGTAAGGCAAAACATACATGACTAATCTGGTGGCCTTCTACAATGGAGTGACTGTACTGGTAAATAAAGGAACAGTAACTGATGTTATCTATCAGGACTTCACTGAGGCCTCTGATATGATACCCCACAACAATTTTGCCACAAAATTGGAGATATATGGGTTTGATAGGTGAACTGTTAGACAGATAAGGAAGAGTTATAATCAAGAGATCAATGTCCAAGTGCAAACCAGTAAAGAGTGGTTTCCTTCAGGACCTATACTGGGACTGGTGCTAATCCCATGAATATACAGCAGGATTGATTGGGTCACGAGCAAGTTTGCAGGTGACCCAAAGCTGAGTGGTGAGGTTGATATGCTAGACAGAAAGGATGCCATCCAAAGAGGCCTTGGCAGGCTTGAGGAGTGTGAGCATGCAAACCTCATGAAGTTCATCGAGCCTAAATGCAGCATCCTATGCATGGGTTGGGACAATCCCCAATATCAATACAGTTTGGGTGATGAACTGTTCAATGACAACCCTGTGGAGAAGGAAGTAGTGATCCCGGTGGGTATGAGCTGGCAATTTGCACTTGCAGCCCATGAAAAAAAATCATATCCTAGGCTGCACAAAAAATAGTGTGGGCAACAGATTGAGGGAGATTATTCTCTTCTTCTCTCCTCTCTCATAAGACCCAGAGTACTACATCTGGCTCCAGGGACCCAACACCAAGTCCAGAGGAGGATTACAAAAATAGTCAGGGGGTTGGAACACTGCTCCTCTGAAGAAAGGCTGAAAGAACAGAAGGGTCCAGGGAAACCTGATTGTTGCCTTTTAATATACAAAGGAGACTTATAAGAAATACACAGAAAGATTTTTTGTCAATGACTGTACTGATAGAATGAGGGACAATGGTTTTAAACTAAGAGGGGGTAGATTTAGATTGGATTTAAGGAAGGAATATTCTGTGATGAAGGTAGTGAGACATTGGAGCAGGTTGCCGAGCAAAGTTGTGATTCCTCATCATTGACAGTGTTCAAAATCAGGTCCCTTCCAACCCAAATTGCTCTAAGATTCTTTCATCCTATGAAATTGTATATACTGTTTTTATTTTATTTACAGCAATATAAAACATCTCTCAACCTTTATATGCTATAGTCATTTATTAAAGGTATATATGATTATATATATAACATAAATATATATAATATAGTCATATCCATCTGTCGTGGTTTAAGCCCAGCGGAGCCCAGGACACCATCCTCACAGCAATCTTGTTATAACCACATCAATGCAGTCCATCTAAATTCACCAATAAATAATTCTTGAATTTTCAGAGTAGTCCCTGCCTGAGAAAACATTTGGGTTTTCTTAAAACCCCCTGTCTTAAACCACAGCCCACCAGGTTCAGCCCTTAACAATATCTCAGAGAAGTAGATGCTGAACAGATTTTGTCTTTATGAAGATTTTTTGTGCCATGAGCACCTCATATAATCAGATCACATATCCAGGTCACATTCTCAAGGCTAATGAGGTTCAGGTGATATAACTGAGGAGTAAAGTTACAAGGCAACTAAAACCAATTTATGCTGTGTAAACTCACAGAGAAACAGAACCAAAACTCGTGAGTTTCACTCCAATGTTATTAATGGCAGTACTACCAAATATGCATTCAAGCCTTTCCTGTAAAACACATAGAAAACATGTAGCTACAAATCATATTTAAATTATTCACATGAAACAAGTGTTTAGTGTTCCTATTAAATTAAATGATAGTTATAACTTTGACTAGAACAAGGGGATATCACTACTTTTGCATGATACACCTGGAATGTGCACATACATATAAAACATAAGTACTAGTATAAAGGGAGCTGAAAAAAAAATGCAATAGTGCAAAGAATCAGAAAAGGTGAAAGAATTGTGAAGTGAAAGTTCAGAAAATGTTTACAGTCTTCTGCCCATGACTTAGAATGCCAAATTTTGATGTATATTTTCAGCTTTAACAAATTAAATATTGATAGTGTGAAGCCTATTGTTATTCCAGTCACCATTGTCCTTGTTGATTTTAGCTAGAACCCTAGTCTGCTGTCAAGATCAGTTTATAGTCAAGTGTGTCACAGTATCTAGTGACAAATGCAGACAGCATTGAGATGTGGCCATTATAATTTTCACTCAGTGACCTTGATTAAAGATTTGTCAGAATGTCTATTTAACAATTCTTTCTCTAGTGCCATTTAAAGTTAAATTAATATCAGGAATGCTTAATCCAAGCAATAGATTTTAACGGGTAAATATATGCCCTTAGAATAGATTTATTTTAGTTTACATAGTACTGTCAATTTTTCTGCCTGGATCAGTAGCAAAATAGCCTGGAGTGAATTGTTCTATGCTTTCCCTAGACTTCTTTTTCAACTACACTGTATGTTTATGAAAGATACAGTATTGAGGCAACTATGAAATTAAATCTGCTATTTATTTTCCAGATATTGAAAACACAAGTTGTACATTGGCAGTTGAAGTCCTGCAAACAAGCCAGGCACTGTTTTAAATTTCTGTCCAAGGGGCCAACTCTGCATCATCCAGCTCATTTAATCTTTAAGTCTCTTTGTGGAAACTGCAACTAGGTTGTCAGTTCTCCTGGCTCTTTCTCTAATATTGGTATCTTTCATCTAGCATGTTAATTTACAAGTACCGTTTGTCTGATCTGCAACAGCTATATTCCAAATTATGCTTCATGTGTGTACAATGACATAGTTGTACTACATTTATTAAGCTTCACATTGTATTTTGTATATAAATGTATATACATAATGACATACATAATTGTGGTTTGAGCACAGCCAGCAGCAAAGTACCAGGTAGCTGCTCACATACTCTCTCCTCTCCCCCAGAGATATGATGAGGAGAATCAGAAAAAGGTGAAAGCCTGTGGGCTGAGAGAACAGTTTAATAATTGAAATAAAGCAAAATATAATAATAATAATAATATGAAAACCAAAACAATAATAATAAGAAAGAGAAAGAGGGAGAAAGGAATAATTCCCCTTCCCCCCCAAAAAAAGAACAAAAAGCCAAACCAACAAGAACTTATGCATAATACAATTGCTCACTACCTGCTATTGATATGTAGCCTGTCTATGAGCAGCAATCACCCCCTCTGGCCAACCCCCCTAGTTTATGTACCCAGCATCGCATTCTATGGTATGGAACAGTTTGGCTAGTTTGGGTCAAATGCCCTGGCTACGCTGCTTCCCAGCTTATTGTGCACCTCTTCACTGGCAAACTGAAAAATCCTTGATTTAAGGAAAACATTTTGTAGCAACAACTAAAAAATCAATGTGTAAATAACATTATTTTCATACTAAATCCAAAAAATGACACTGTACCACCCACTGGGAAGAAAATTGAGTCTATCCCAACTGAAACAAGGACAATCGTGCATAAACACATACATATATATTACATATCCGTTATGTATATATGTATCTATGTATACATATATATAAAATATACAGCCAAGTTGTGCTAACAAAAATAAATGCTATTTGTTTGTATATAAGATTCCTTGTACAAAACTAAGCATAAGCAATGTAATACATACAGCAGCCATCACATTTTCACTGTGATTTATGTGGTTTTGTACAGGGTGCTTTATTTAGGAATTTGTTCTTTTCCAGAATAATGCAGAGCAAGCAAATAGATAAGGGTATAGTCCTCTATATGCGTCATGTTACATTTGAACTGCAAAGTAACACTGCTGTACATGTCATATTTAAAAAAGAAAATGAATCTACTGCACAAAGAAATACTACTCAAAGTTTAAAAACACTAGTTCAGATCCAGAGAAGCATAGATCAATGAAACAACAATGGAGCTGTACAGAATTTTGCCAATCATTACTTATTCCAGCCAATTTACTTACACTAATAAGTCTGTAACTTACTTAATCGAAACCCCAGAATAATTGTGCTATATACAACCATTTAAATGTACATGGCTCATCTAACATAATAATAAATTTTCTTGTTGCCTTTTCATTTTACACTACTTAGCTGGCAATAACAGATTAAAGGATGATTGTGGAGAAAATCACTAGGCCAATCGCTCTGAAATGTTATAGTGATCAAGTGTTTAATTGAAAAGGTAGAGTCCTTTTACAAAAAAGGATGGAGGAAAGAATTTTCTTCATAGAGTGTTTGATTGATGAAATACAGTATTTTGTATCATGTCTTTAGTAAATCCTACATTTTCAATGAGGACCCAAAATCATTTCAGACAAGCATTACATTAAGAATACAAGAGGGAGGGGAAAATAAGATCTGGATGCAAAGGAGAAATTATTCCTCCTCTGGCTTTTACAAAGGTGAGGTGTTGGTAGGACTGGTAGTTAAAAGACAGGCTAATAAAAGTGAAAAACTATTTAGCATAACTGAAAAGGAGGAGAGGTCTAATAGATCATGCAATGAATATCATCACAACAGAAACACATACCCAAATTATTTTGTAATTTATGGTGCTTGTCCTAAGTAAGATGGAATTTGCTTTTCATTTCCTTACATATGCTAAAGAGGTTAATACTGGAGATACGTATGAGTTACTTTAGGTAAGTCATATTCACAGAATCATAAAATCATAGCATAGTTAGGGTTGGAAAGGACCTTAAGATCATCTAGTTCCAACCCCCCTGCCATAAGCAGGGACACCTCACACTAAACCATGTCACCCAAGGCTTTGTCCAACCCGGCCTTAAACACTGCCAGAGATGGAGCACTCACAGCTTCCTTGGGAAACCCATTCCAGTGCCTCACCACACTCACAGGAAAGAATTTCTTCCTTAAATCCAATCTAAACCTCCCCTGTTTAAATTTGAACCTGTTACCCCTTGTACTGTCACTACAGTCCCTAATGAAGAGTCGCTCCCCAGCATCCCTATAGGCTACCTTCAGATACTGGAAGGCTTCTATGAGGTCTCCATGCAGCCTTCTCTTCTCCAGGCTGAACAGCCCCAACTTTCCCAGCCTGTCCTCATATAGGAGATGCTCCAGTCCCCTGATCATCCTCATGGCCCTCCTCTGCACTTCTTCCAACAGCTCCATGTCCTTTTATGTTGAGGACACCAGAACTGCACACAATACTTCAGGTGAGGTCTCACGAGAACAGAGCAGATGGGCAGGATCACCTCTTTCGCCCTGCTGGTCACAATCCTTTTGATGCAGCCCAGGATACGGTTGGCTTTCTGGGCTGCGAGCGCACACCAAAGCCAGCTCATGTTCATGTTCTCATCGACCACCACCCCCAAATCCTTCTCTGCAAGGCTGCTCTGAATCTCTTTTCTGCCGAACCTGTAGCTGTGCCTGGGATTGCTCCGATCCAGCTGTAGGACCTTGCACTTGTCATGGTTAAACTTCATGAGGTTGGCATCAGCCCACCTCACAGGCGTGTCACGGTCCCTCTGGATGACATTCCTTCCCTCCAGCGTATCCACTGAACCACACAGCTTGGTGTCATCAGCAAACTTGCTGAGGGCGCACTCAATCCCACTGTCCATGTCACAAAGAAAGATGTTGAGCAAGACTGGTCACAACACCGATCACTGAGGGACACCACTCATCACAGGCCTCCAGCTGGGCATTGAGCCATTGACCACAACTCTTTGCATGTGGCCATCCAGCCAGTTCTTTATCCACTGAGTGGTCCACCTATCAAATTGATGTGTCTCCAATTTAGAGACAAGGTTGTCATGCTGAACAGTGTGGAATGCTTTGCACAAGTCCAGGTAGATGACATCAACTGCTCTACCCCTGTCTATCAGCTCTGTAGCCCCATTGTAGAAGGCCACCAAATTGGTCAGGCAGGATTTCCCCTTAGTGAAGTCATGCTAGCTGCCACCAAGCACCTTGTTGTTTTTCATGTGCCTTAGCATGCTGTCCATGGGTTCAAAAATAGCAGTCAATTTTTCCCCTTCTTAGTAGCTGGTGCAACACTATGTTTTGACTCAACCTGGGAACAAAACTGATAACACCGATGTTTTTAGTTGTTGGTAAGTAATGTTCAGTCTCACCAAGGACTTCGTGAGCCTCATGCTCTGCCAGGGAGGAGGGAAGGCCGGGAGGCAGTAGAGACAGGACACCTGACTGAAACTGACCAAAGATGTATTCCATACCATAGCACATCATGCCCAGGATATAACTGAGAGTTACCTGGAAGGGCTAGTACTCTGGGGGAGTCAGTTGTAGGTATTTAGTAGGTAGACTTGACTGGCAATCACTAAAATGTGGCTGACCCATGATACCACCACTGCTCTGTTCTTCTTTCTTCAGGCTGAATCAGAAAGATCATGGACCCTCCTTTCTGTTCACCTTCTCTTCAGTATCAGCCCAGTGCTGCTGCTGTTTGATGCTCAGTGCCTGAGCTCCAAATGAATTAATATTTCACTGTTCTTTTATTTTTATTGTCTGTCATTTAGAAATAATTTATCAACCCAACTCTATTGTTCAGAACAGAGAAGTTTGGGTAGTGTGCTAGCAGTACAGGATTTTAGATGTATTTTCATCAATTAAACTGTTAGAAATACATAAGGAAAACCTCTTATCTCTACCACAGTACATTTTTAGCACTCTATGGTAGCAATCATGTGAAGATGGACTGTATATGGTTTCATTTTGCTTTTCTTCACCATGAGAGCAAACACATCTTATTATCACACCGTGAAATTGCCCTGGTGATATATGTGTCACATTTCATTGCTGGAATCTCATCCACCAGGCTAGTTGGAACTGGTACATTGCATTAGCCTCACATTCCTAGGGACTGCATGTTTGGTAGCTATAAGCGGAACTTATACCTAGATATAAGAAGGTGAGTACTATGTCTAATTGTATGTGTGTGCAGATGTCTGTATTTTGGACTGCCTAAGGAATGATTGGTGCTCAAGAGAATTTCATTTGGACTGTAGACCACATATATATCAATAGCAACCAGAAGAACACGCACGCTTTGGGTTTTGTTTGTTAGTGCCTCATGATTGTGCCATGTACCCATGTAATTCATGGCACTTGAGTAGACGGAGACTGAGCTGTATGCTTAGGTAGTAAAAAGTGGTGTGCCTGCCCTCTTGACATGTTAGATCATGTTTCCTCTGAAACATTTTGAATTTTAAGTATATTTTTTAAGATACCAGTGGTCTGGCCAGCTAGATAAGCAGCAAAAGCCTATAAATTTATTGATACCAAATTGACTCTTCCACCCTCTAGGTTTGTCCATCATATGCAACTAAGAATTTTTTTCATTAAATATTTTTCTTCTGGTATATTTATTTTTTGCTACTAATAAATTATATATTTAGAGCACTTACTGTGTTCATCAGTCAGGTAACATAGTGAGAAAGATGTGTTTAGCATAAGTTTTCTTTCAAAAATTTATTTAGAATCTTTTCAAATTATTCACCTTGTACTGACTTTACTGAAACAGTTAGTAACAGGAAAATAGACACATTTCCATAAGATATTGTTGTATTGAAAGTAGATATTATCTTCATTATACTTTATTTTGTAGACGAATGTCTCCTAGAACACGTCACTATTGTACTGAGACCCAGCTGTTATCTATCTCTCTTTACAGTGGATTTCAGAGGGGCTTGCTTTATTTTCCTTAGACAGATGTAGGGCTGAAAAGATATTTGGCCAAATTATGAGATTTATGTAATTGCCTCTCTCTTACACATCTCAGGTCTTTGTTGGACAGCTGCCCAGATGCAAACAAACAAACAAAGAAAAAACCTCATCACAATGGCAATAAATATCTTGTAATTTGAACAATTCAAAGAGAGGCAGAATTGATACAAATAGAGTGCCTTATTTACTTTCCATAATGCCTTATTTCTAATGATTCTGCAAAGATTTATGTAAAGCAGCATGAGAAGGTTGTATTAAGTATTAACTTTGACAAACACTGTCTGCAGCTGAAAAAACCCAATAACAACAGCTTGTACTCAGAACTTTTTTTCTCAGAAGCGATATCTGAAGTTGTATGGCAGAAATAGCCTATGTCATGTCTTGTCATGTGTGATTAGACTGTCAAGTAAAATTCAAAGGGAAAAAAGTCATTGTGCTACACTTTTCTGGTAAAAAAATAACTAAAAAGCAACAAATTAGCTGCTCCTTAGAGTCTGTGTTGATGTTAAGTTTTTATATTTTATTTCTTGAAATATAAAATCAGCAGGTCCATTAACATAACAAGCAGGGGTTATCATGCCTTCCCCTCGCTAAGTAGCAAGCAGCCTTTCTCAGTCAGTGCTGGTGGCATTTTGAAAAAAAGTAACACAACTGAATCCATCAAAACAAAGAGCAAGTAGTCTTTTAGAGCCAGTGGGAGATATCATCTCCTGGACGTGAAGTTCCTTGAAGAACTGTTACAGCTGAAACCAGGACACTCGGGTTTTCAGAAGATAAGCAGTTACTAGTAAATTTGCCCAGATGTATTGATTGGAGTTGGTTCAATATTTTGTCAACAGGCATCAATTACTCTCACAGCAATTCCGGATATCCATGGCTGAACAAACTAGTGTTTCAAGGCAACTCTGTAGGTAGTATTTAAGCTACCTGTGCCCTCTCAGATCAATAAGTTGACAAAAGAAAGGGAAGAAGGAGAAGGTGTGTGTATAAAAGTTTCAACAGTATTATTAGTGCACTTTAGTCACTACTGTGGCTTTTATATGATAGAACTGAGTACATCAAAATGGAATACATTATCAATACATTATGACAGATAGGAGAAGCCTCATGCTCGCAGGCTCTTGTTCTCATGGGGGATTCAACCACTCTGATACCTGTTGGAGGGATTGTATGGCCTGGCACAAGCAATCCAGGAGATTCTCGATTGTGTGGAAGACAACTTCCTTCTGCAAGTAATAGAGGAGCTGACAAGGAGAGGTGCCCTGCTTGACCTCGTGCTTACCAACAGGGAAGGGCTCGTTGGAAATGTGACACTCCAGGGCAGCCTTGGATGCAGCTATCACAAGATAGTCGAGTTTGAGATCCTCAGGACGGTGAGAAGAGTGTTCAGCAAACTCACTGCACTGGAGGTCAACAGAGCAGACTTTGGCCTCTTCAGGAACCTGCTTAGTAAGATTCCATGGGACATAGCCCTAGAGGGCAGGGGGGACCAAGACTGTTGGATGATATTAAAGGATCACCTGCTACAAGCTCAGAAGTGTTGCATCCCAACTAGAAGGAAGTGCAGCAGGAGGGCCAGGAGACATTCTTGGATGGATAAGGAGCTGCTGAGAAAAATTCAAAGGAAAAAAGAGGCTTATAAAAGGTGGAAGCAAGGACAGGCAGCCTGGGATGACTACCAGGATGTTGTCTGGGAAGCTAGGGACCAGGTGAGGAAAGGTAAGGCCCAGTTAGAATTAAACTTAGCTAGGGATGTGAAAGATAGCAGGAAGGGGTTCTACGATTGCATTGCAAATAAAAGACACACAAGGGACAACGTGGGCCCTCTCAGAAGCTATCAGGAGAACTGGCAACTCTGGATTTGGCTGAGGTTCTGAATGACTTTTTTGCCTCAGTCTTCACTTGCTCTGACTGCACCACCCAAGTCTTGGAAGGAAAACACAGGAACTATGAGAATGAAAACTTTAGGCCCACTATAGGAGCTGATCTGGTTCAAGACCATCTTAACATGAATGTGCACAGGTCCATGGGAACTGATGAAATCCATCCACAGGTCCTGAACGAGCATGGCAGTCAGGTGAAGTTCCTGATGACTGGAAAAGGGGAAATATAACCCCCATTTTCAAGAACAGGAAAATGGACAACCCAGGGAATTACAGACCAGTCAGTCTCATCTCTGTGCCTGGCAAAATCTTGAAGTAGATTCTCCTGGAAGGCATGCTAAGAAACATGAAAACCAACGAGATGCTTGGTGACAGCCAGCATGGCTTCACTAAGGGGAGATCCTGTCTGACCAATCTGGTGGCCTTCTATGATAGGGCTACGGAACTGAGGGACACGGGTAGAACTGATGGACTTCTGCAAAGCATTCAACACTGTCTTGCATGATATCCTCATTTCTAAATTGGAGACACATCAATTTGATAGATGGACCACTCAGTGGATAAAGACCTGGTTGGATGAACAAACACAAAGAGTTGTGGTCAATGGCTCAGTGTCTGGCTGAAAACCAGGTGTCCCTCAGGGATTGGTGTTGGGACTCGTCCTGTTCAACAACTTCCTTGGTGACATGAACAGTGGGATTGAGCTCACCCTCAGTAAGTTTGTTGATGACACCAAGCTGCATGGTTCAGTGGATATGCTGGAGGGAAGGAATGCCATTCAGAGGGACCTTGACACGCTTGTGAGGTGGGCTGATGCCAACCTCATGAAGTTTAACCATGACAAGTGCAAGGTCCTACAAATGGGTTGGAGCAATCCCAGGCACAGCTACAGGTTGGGCAGAAAGGAGATTCAGAGCAGCCTTGCAGAGAAGGATTTGGGGGTGGTGGTCGATGAGAACATGAACATGAGCTGGCTTTGGTGTGCGCTCGCAGCCCAGAAAGCCAACCGTATCCTGGGCTGCATCAAAAGGATTGTGACCAGCAGGGCGAAAGAGGTGATCCTGCCCCTCTACTCTGCTCTCATGAGACCTCACCTGAAGTACTGTGTGCAGTTCTGGTGTCTTCAACATCAAAAGGACATGGAGCTGTTGGAAGAAGTGCAGAGGAGGGCCATGAGGATTATCAGGGGACTGGAACATCTCCTATATGAAGACAGACTGGGAAAGTTGGGGCTGTTTAGCCTGGAGAAGAGAAGGCTGAGTGGAGACCTCATAGCAGCCTTTCGGTATCTCAAGGGGGCCTCTAGGGATGCTAGGGAAGGACTCTTCATTAGGGACTGTAGTGATAGGACAAGGGGTAAGGGGTTAAATCTTAAACAGGGGAGGTTTAGATTGGATTTAAGGAAGAAATTCTTTCCTGTGAGTGTGGTGAGGCACTGAAATTGGTTGCCCAAGGAAGCTGTGAGTGCTCCATCCCTGGCAGTGTTTAAGGCCAGGCTGGACACATGCTTGGGTGACGAGTTTTAATGGGATGTGTTCCTTGCCCATGGTTGGCAGGTTGGAACTGGCTGATCCTAAGGTCCTTTCCAACCTTAACTATTCTATGATTCTATGCTTCTATGATCAATAGAAAAAAAGATTATTTAATATGATCAGTATTTTGTCCTGAAACTTCAGAGCAGAACATTTGGAATTTGATCCCTTAGTCTTTCTTCCTGCAAAACATGCATTAACTTCAAAGGTGATTTTAGCTGAGTAAAGTCTGCTAAAAATTAAGCTCTTGAAAAGAAAGAATAAATGGAATATAATTAAACATGCAATTATGTTTTTTTAAGATTCAGAAAACAGAAATGGTAATACTGCTACCAACACTATAGGCTAGGTCTCATTTCTGATACTGTGGGCAATATAAGAGGAGAAAAAATAATGCTTATACTAAAATTCTTGTGTAGTATCTGCAACAATATTCTGTAATATAAGTTTAATTGCCATGAGATTTATGCATATGCTTAAGGGGGCATCAGATTAAGTAAGTATATACTTGTTGTTTAATACATTGAAGTCTTTCACTTTGCTCGTAACATTATTTGTGCAGAGAATTGCACTTGCAAATGGTTTAGTTACGTTTAAATCAGTGTGAAGAAAGGTATACAGTAATAAGTATTGGAATTTAAAAAAAGCCTAACTAATATATTCTTCAGGTAATTGGTCTTCTACAGGATCAGGTAAGTTATATTTTTCCCCACAACAATGATATAAAACAGGGGAAGAAACAAATATTATTCATAAAGTGTTTATGCATTTTTTGCAATAGGGTCTTCAAAATGCTTCATTAAAACTACATGAAGGTTACTATAAAAGCAGTTATTGAAGAGGCAACTTATACTTAATGAAGGAAGTTTAAATGTAGATATTGGCAAGCAGTTATTATTTGGCTGCCTGTATGAGAACAGCTCTTGAAAGATCTCCTTAAATTCCCATGGTTTCTGACTACACTTATAAGATGCATTCATGCTTGCAGATATTCAGTGTTCTAAGTGAAACAGAGGGAGACAAGCCTGAATCTTATTCCTTATTTAATCTGAAGCATGAGCTGACAGTAACCTTTTACATATCTCCTTTTGAGAAGTAAGCACTGAAGCCTAAATTTCTTTGGGTTTCTGTGACAGCTTTTTGGTATGTCTTCACAATGCCCCTCATGCTATGTTAATGCAGTTTGACAAAGAGTCTACAGGTTAAATGTGATGTTTTCAGTCTTCTTATTACAATTTTCCATTTGTCAACAGTATAGTGGAGCGTTTGCTAAAATTTATTCTCCTGTTGTCCAGAACTGCCACAGACTGTTCTGATGCTGACATTTCCTTCAGGATTCTAGCAGATTAGTGGCAGTTTTCATTAGTATCCCAAAGGAAAGCACAAGTGTTACAGACATGAAATTCATTAAGATTTTCTTTTTGATTACTGGCAGTTATAAGCTGCAAAGTTTGCTGTGTTGCTAAAAGATAGGAACTCTAAAAGTTCTTAAAGAGAGCAGAACTGGAAACATATCAAAATTGAAATTACACTGTTACATCAAAAATAGTATTTTCTGTATAAAAGAAAAAAAATCTTACATTAACTTCCTGTATTTATCTTTGCATGTGAGATTAATCACCACCATTAGACAAAACATAGGTCTTCTCAAATTAAAAATGTAGAATTTTTCAGCCAAAAACATTGCAAAAATTTTAAATATTTAGAAATAATCCAGATATAAGACTTTCATATTCTATCTCTTTTATATTTCTAATAGTTCTGGTAATTTCCCTTTTAAGAAAAAAAATAATTTTGAACCCGTTTTGATGATATTGCATTTTCTGGATTTTCTGGATTGTCTAACAATAGGCAATGAACAAATTATTGTGAATCATTAAGTATGGAAACATCTTTAATATAGTACAAGAGCATGTAATTTTAGAAACTGTGTATGAGTTTGTCCAAATAATCTTCTCTAAGAAGTCACTATTTTTTCATACTTTTTCTGTTTCTAGGATGTGCCCTATGTCAAAGCAAAAATAAAAAAACCCGTGAAAACTGTATTTCTTTATTGTCTTTAGCAATGCTGTGGACAACAGAATGGAAAGCATCCTCCCATATTTGAAGATAAAATCATATTCCCCAGAATGGCTGGTACACGAGGAGAGGGCCGACATTCACATGTACCTCAGAAGTCTGGAGAAATGAAGCAACAAGAACATAATACACATCAACAAAGAAAAATGTGAAGTCTTACACCATGCCACCCATGTAATGTTATAAGCTGGAAACAGACTGATGAGGCAGCAGCTCTTTAGAAAGGGTCCTGATGAAGAAAAAGCTGAACATCTTTCTTAATGAGTCCTTGTCATGAAGGCTAAGAACATGCTGGCTCTCTTAGCAAAAGTATAGCCAAGGAAAGTGCTTATTCCCTTGTGCTGCACTCATTAGGTTGGAGGTAGAATACTTTATCTAACTTGAAGATTCTCAGTACAAGAGAGACTAAGAACCTGGAGTGAGTCCAGTGGAGAGCTGCCAAGATGATCAAGAACCAGGAGTACCTGACTCATGAGGAGAGACTAAGGAAAATGGACTTGATCAGCCTACAGAAGGCTAAAAAGAAATCTAGTTACAGTCTTCAACTGTATAATTTATAATAGGAGAGAAGATAGACCCAGACTTTTCCTGATGTGGAAAAGAAAAAGATGTAACAGTCACAAGTTGAAGCAAAGGAGATTCCTTTGTAATGTGTAAGGTCAAGCAGTGGAACAGAATGCCAAAAGATATTGTGCCATCTTTCCTGAAAATTTTCAAAATTTTTCTAGGCATGTCACTGACCAACACAATTCAACTTTGAAGGTAACCCTGCTTTGAGAAAGGAGTTGGACCAGATGCCTTCCAAATACTCTGTTTAGGAAACCAATAATGCTAGGTAGATTGTAAAAAAAAACCAAACCAAAACAAACAAACAAACAAACAAAAAAACCAAAATAAAAGAAAAATAGTCCCAAACAATTCCATGGAAAATGTTAATAGAGGAATATTAAATTTTAGTTGAAATATCCATAGTTCTGATTTTGTAGTCTTTGCAAACAATATAGTGTGTAAGTTTTANAAAAAAAAAAAAAAAAAAAAAAAAAAAAAAAAAAAAAAAAAAAAAAAAAAAAAAAAAACAAAAAAAAGAAAACACCAACAAAAAAAAAACCCCAAACCAAACCAAAAACAACAAAGTGGGCAAAGAAAGTTTATAGATTTATTAAGACTGGAAAAAACAATCAGTTTGTCTGGCTGCCTATTAATATGTATCATGGTGAAATATATTTCACTCAGTTACAGCCACAGTACCAGCAACTTATCTTTAACTAAAGCATTCTTTGTACTTGCAGTAGCATACCTTTGTGTCATACAATGCCACAATACAGAAAGGAAAGAGGCATTTCAGGGAAAAGGCTTGGTGAGTGGAAGCACTTAGAAGCATTTGGTAAACCCTGCAGCATTGCAAAACAAAAGAGACTGAGGGAATATTTAACCCATTAATTTGCTTACCACTTTTGTCTTTTCAAAGAATTTTTCCATTTCACCTTTTAAATTTTATTGGGGAGGGGGGGAGTGAAGAGTATGCTTCAATTGTATTGCAGGTAACCAAAAAAGGCAAAACACTGGAAATAAGGATAATTTAGACTTGTAGACTACAGTGCAGTATCTGTGTTCTGTAATTGATTATATCTGCCATGATAATTCTATTTTATCATTAATTTTGTGATGGCCTTAGTTCTGTAAGACAGTCTCTAACTAGTCCCTCCATATTGCTGTAATTTCTGCACAGTTTTTCGACACTTTCTATGCCAAGATGAAGGGGGTGTGTTGCGTCAAACTGCACATGAAATGTTTAAAAATATTCCTTTCTAACTACTTACTTTCATGCTACTGCTTGTAAAACATACAAATATATGTTGATTTTGCACATACTTTTTGGACATCATAATTTACTCTCTTTTGAAACATTTTATATATAGTATTATTTTCAGAAATAAGTTCTAATAATACCAATAAAAAAATTTGTTCTATGATTGCTGCATAAGAATCTAAGGAATAATGAGGACTGACATCACTGCCTTATTAAATGGTTTACAAAACATATGAAAAGTGAGTTGTAATATGTAAACAAGATTAAATCAATTCATTAACTATACTAAGAAGAAAAATTACATTTGTGAGGGAATGATGAAGGAAAAGGAAGAAATTTAAGCAGATCAGAAAATAATTTTAATGTCTGAGTTTCTTAGCAGTAAGCAGTTTATATGCAAAAGTCTGTGTTCCATAACCAGTCTTTTGCACTGTAATATCTTATGCTGTTTTATGGCTATGAAAGAGAGAGAATGACAATGAGCACAGACAAGTTAGGCCTGTGTGACAGTATTTCTTCTTTGACAGTACTATTTTTCTCCATTAATTCTAGCAGCTTAAACTGTATTTGAACTGTTGAGGGTGGACAAGTATGGGAGTCTGTTGTTAAATTTAGGATTTGCATCATAAGCTAGAAAATATATACATTTTAAATTAACTAATGATGTAAGTGCAATTAATCAAATTAAATACCCTGAGCTAGTTGAGAAGTCTAAATCAAAAGGAGTGTTTGAATTGAATGATTTATACTGGAGGTATGATTGTCTGTGTTTGACTTACTGTTGGTTACTAGTGAAAGGAAATCATTAAAGACCAGAAAAGACAAAGGTTTTTATGGTAGGTGGTAGGACTATTTCCTGACTATTCTGTTTTAATCTCTCGACTTTGAATAACCTTTTATGGTCATCGTCTATTTTTTATTATAAAATCTAAAGGAATTAATTGATTTATTATTATATTAATATAGCAGTTAATTAATACTAAATTGCTAGAAATTACTGCACAATAGGTGAAAGGGAGATTCTCACTCTACTGCTATAGTGGCATACAGATGCTCTTATTCACATCAAGTCTAGTTCTTACTTTGATGAATTTCCACTGCATTAAAGCACTCATTAAAATATTAATTAAATACACAGTAGGAAGTCTTTGCTTGACTTTAGGCATGAGCAAGCACAATTCCTTATGGCTAACTCCCAGTCTTTATAAGTTATGACAAATTAACTACCCAATAATAGGTCAGAAAAGGGCAGTCCAATTCATAAGCTACTGAACGAATTTGCGTTCCTCTTTTAATACAGCTCAGGAGATATGTAGGTTGCCAAGAAGAAGTTCTTGGCAATCATCACAGTTTTTAAAGAACAGGTTACAGTGACAAAGGTTCTGTAATCCAGAATTTCTAGGGTGTGAGATACCAAGAAAACTCTACACTATCATTTTCCAATATAGCATTTACACTTAATGTAGATGAGGCATCTGTGGCACAGTCTTCTGTTCATAGCTTATTGTATCCAGGTTTGTTTGTTCATCAGCAAAAATATCGGTTACATAATTTACTTAAATTATTCATGACTGTATCTCTTCTATTAAGTTGCAACTTTTTTCGACCACTGTTAATGAGAAAGAGACACTGGAGGCTGAAAGCTTTCCTGCTGTTATCATCAGCTGGCAACCAGCTAACAGAAATATTAATTTCATAAAATGCTGATTTAGAATAAATTAACACTGGAAGATCTTCCTCATAGAAATTCTAGGGGAAAATCCTGAAACCCTAATACCAGCAGCATTATACCCCCTTTTGCTTCCTCCCTCATGTATACCTAAAGACCTCTGACTCCTCAGTAGAGGCTAGGACCACCTGTGGCAGGATAAAGGACTAACAGAAGGCATTTTGGAGAAAAAAACAAATATCTGATTTGGCAGAAAAAGCAGATTTCTAATAGAAGTTTACATGACAGATATTCAGAAGCTATCATGGAATCTTACACCCCAAGGAAGATACATTTTTTTGACTAGAAACATGACAATTAGATGAAATGCCAGCATGTTATATGAAGGTTTCAGGTAAGTATGAAAAGATGATATGCTGATGGATATAGGCCTTAACCAATGTAACTGGTTAAAGAAGTAGTTGGGAGATGCAGTCAGGGAACATTCACTGAGTTAATAAATCCCTTAATAAATAAAATCTAATTGTGTCAGTGACAACAGATAATGGTCCTTGGTGAAACACACAAAAATAGAAAAGTACTGTTTGGCATGGGATTGTAGGAATATAACCTCAAAAATAGGAGAGTTAATGCCACCACTAGCAAAAGGGAGGCTTATACTGGTAAATATCTGTTCACAGGCTGGCCACATGTGTGCTGATGTTGCAACTGGGAATTTTCCACTCCAGCCTGAGGGGGGATATAAGGACCTGTGCAGGGACAGACTGAGGAGAAGGCCAGATGTGCATCTTGATTTGGGGAATGCCCTGAAAACGCACTGCCTACCACCCCTCTGACTGGGAAACATGTTCCATCTCCTCCTGCTCGGCAATATCCCATGCAACCAAGGGTTGGTATGTATGTAACCTGCATTGCATTAATATATATATATATATATATTTGCTTTGCTCTAATAACTCAATAGACTAGAGCATTTCATTGTTTACGTTGTGTTTGGTGTCCAGTTTTTGTACATGGGAATCCTATGAACCTGGAACACTAATTAAACTACTTTCTTGTATCTTGCCTCTCTTTATATATACCCAGAAAGTTGTTTTTTTAAAAACCTCTTGTTAATAGCTGAGACATGTGTTGGTACAAGTGGGGAGCTGGATAGATCGGATAGATCATCTCTCAGTTGTCTGAACTCCTGGGACAGTTTTTCTACAGCTGAAACCATGGAAGGGCTGAGATTGTCTTTGAACTTTCGGAGTTTATGAATCATTTCATCCACTGTTGGTGGTACTATGTCATTCCAGGCCAAAGAATGGGCATATGATGATGGTGCATTCTGTGTAAATTTCTGCCACAATTGTCGTGTACATTCAACTTCATTTGGATCTGCGATTATATTCCCAGGATCTGGCCTGCCATAGATCATCTCTACAATGGCTGATTCCCTCAGAGACTGGATGCCTTTCTCTAGTATAGTCCGCTTGGTCAAACGACTCATAACATTGTCCCTGTACGGAAACCTTTCTTTCACGGCTGCCAAGAGCCACCTCCAAAGACTGAGGAACCACTTCTCTTTTGCAACTGCTTTGTCAATTCCCCCTTCCCTAGCAAGTCATCCCAGTTGCTTGGCTTCCCTACCTTCTAGTTTGTGACTGTTGGCCCCATTGTCCCAGCATTGGAGCAACCAGGTGATGATGTGTTCCCCTGGTTGATGGGTAAAATCTTTTTGCATATTCAGTAGCGCGATTGAGGTCCGGGGTTGAGAAGCCACCTCATCTTCTTCTTCCTTTGATCCACATACTAATAACTCCTGATCAGATGCTGTCCCGTGTAGTAAGTGCATTGTTTCTTCATCTTGCTTCATCTTTTTTGCCTCTTTTTTGCTTTTCCCTTTGTGTACAGTGGCAACCAATACTGGCACGAGTTGGTCCTCTGGTTTATCTGCACTGATTATCACTGTGGTTGGAGTGGCTGCAGTATCTGTTGTCAGGGTTTGGGTAGCTGATGTACTTGTCACTGGGGTTGGTGTAGTTGCTGTGCTTGGAATTGGATTAGCTGTGTTGTCCATTGTAGTCAGAGTTTGGGTAGCTGTTGTGCTTGTAACTGAGGCTGGTGTAGCTGTTGTGCTTGGAGCTGGAGTATCTGCACTGTCTGTGGTGGCCAGAGTTTGAGTAGCTGCTGTACTTGTCGCTGGCGTTGGTGCAATTGCTGTACTTGGAGTGGCTGCATTATCTGTGGTAGTTAGTTTGAGTAGCTGCTGTATTTGTCACTAGGGCTGGTGTAGCTGCTGTACTTAGAGTTGGAGTAGCTGAATTGTCTGTTGCTTTGCCACCAGATCCAGAGACATTTCTTTTCCTTTGAAGACACTGGATAGTGTTGAACAGGGCTCCGTAAGCATTGGCCAAGCCACAGCACGTTGCAGTAATTTGTCCCTCTCTGTTATGACCAGGATGACAACACACCTCATTTAAGTGTTTTGCTAATTTTTCTGGATTTTGCACTTGTTCACTGGTGAAGCTCCAAAGCACTGAATGGGCCCACTGGCCTGGATACTTGCTCATACTATCCCACACACCCTGCCACTCATGACTGTCCAGTCTCGGGGAAAACCCCTTGGTCCTCCTATATCGTCGTCTAACCCTAGACAACACCCAAACCCAACTCTGCTTAACTTTTGAGATCAGACAAAATGGTGGTGGGTAAACCATACTCTGTATGTGTGCCAACATGCTGATCCCCATCACAATCGGCAGGCAGGTCTCAAGGGTATTCAAAAGACATTCAAAAGCTTAAGAACTCTAAAAATAATGCTGTAAATAGTCTGGTGGTGGGGCTGGGAAGGTAAGGGAATGTCTCCTTCACAGGTTGACCACCTGAGATGTGTAATTGCAATACACTTCTATTATATGCCTCCTAAAATACAGAGGTGGTGACCATACTAGGAATGCAAGTCAGCTCAGTTTCATGATCAATGGGTCTATTGTATCACAAGTCATTACCATAAAGTACAGTGATACAAGAACCTTAGCCCAAGCCCCCCAGCCGATAAACACTAAAACAACAAATACTGGCTGTAAGGTACGTCATGCTGAAACTCTGAGATCAAGAGCAACAACTTTGAGAGTCTATAAATCAGCATTGTGATGAGTGACTATTAATCCAAAACAATTAATGCTTATCACAAATACAATTGGACACATTCCAGACAGGCTATCATTATCTCTACCCTTTGAGCCCCAAGCTGGGAGCCACAAAAAACTGTTGTGGTTTAAGCCCAGCTGGCAACCCAGAATCACACAGCTCCTCGTTCACTCCCCCCTCTCTGTCTTCAGCCCACTCCGATGGATGGGGTTGTGAGTGCTCCATCCCTGGCAGTGTTCAAGGTCAGGTTGGACAAAGCCTTGGGTGGCATGGTTTAGTGTGGGGTGTCCCTGCATATGGCAGGGGGGTTGGAACTAGATGATCTTAAGGTCCTTTCCAACCCTAACTATTCTATGATTCTATGATTCTAAGAATCGAAAGAATGTGACTCCCATGGGTTGAGACAAGAACAATCCAGTAAATAAGATATAACACAAACCACTGCTCCTACCACCAATAATAATAATGATAAGGGAAAGAACAATGAAAGAGAATGTAACCACTCACCACCCACTGACTGATGCCCAGCCTGATCCCAGCAGTGACCTAGCCTTTCCAGGTAACTGGCCCCAGGTCTACATCCTGGGCATGATGTGCTGTGGTATGGAATACCCTTTTGGCTAGTTTGGGTCAGGTGCCCTGCCTCTGCTTCCCCCTGCCCTCCCCTCCTCCCTGGCAGAGCATGAGAGTCAGAAAGTCCTTGGTCAGAATAAATATTACTGAGCAGCAACTAAAAACATTGGTGTTATCAGCATTGTTCCCAGGCTGAAAGTCAAAACCACAGCACTGCACCAGCTACTAAGGAGACAAATGACTGCTACTGCTGAGTGCTACTGCTGAGTTGCATACCAAAGAGTGAGACTAGCAATTGTTATATTTCTATGATGCCTTTATATTTTTACAGTGAGAATATATGCATATATATATATATCATAGAATCATAGAATAGTTAGGGGTGGAAAGGACCTAAAGATCATCTAGTTCTAACCCCCCTGTCATATGCAGGGACACCTAAACACATAAGTATGCATATTTACCTTTTTATAAGAGTTTAGGCATGACTGTTTTCTCTTCTGATCACATTGCACAAAAGTATTCTTATAAACTGCTTCTAGTATTTACAGCTTGGAGATTAAAAAGCAACAGCTACTTCATATATATCCTTGACATATTCTTAAGAAAAATACATGCATAGAAGTCAAGACTTTGTGGTAGAAGTCCACACAGATTATGAAGTCTGCATAAGGTACCATTCTTCTGCTCTTTACCTTGATTACTTCTGGCAAATAACTTTAATAAATTAGTTCTCAACAGAGAGAAGATAAAAATTATCTATCTCAAAGTTTGCATTGATATGCTTTTCTCTATGAATAGCAGCCTACAGAGCTCAGAAGGTTAAAAATTGTCAGACTCATTTTTTTTCCTCATCTTTCCAGGCAGTATCAGTTTAGCTTTCAAGATTTCAAGGAATCTTACACCACAGGATGAAGAAATATTTTTTTGAAGCATAAATATGGCAACTAGATGAAACGCAGCTATGCTACATGCAGTTTTCAGGTGGGTTTCTTTTCCTAGCTAAAAAAAAAAAAATTATTTACAGAATTACATCAGTGGCCCAAATAGCCCCTATTTACAAAGGGAGAGAGGCTGGTTGTGTGAATGCATGATGTGGCACAGAATCCAAGCCCTTAAGAAGGAAAGTGATACTACCCCCATAGTCCTTCAATAAATTGCAGATATTTAATTTTAAATGTATTTAAAATGCAAGCTAAACCTTCTATGTATTCATAAATAATTTTACAGCAGTAACTATAACACTGTAACTGTGTTACAGCCTCAACAGGACATAATCTTAATGACAAACCTAACCTAGACTTTATCCTATAGGGCAGTACAAAGTAAGCTTTGAGACCATATGCAAATACTAGTTTAAAGTATGATGTATATATGCTCCCTTTTGAGGTATGTATGTTTCCTTCTTTTCTCCCTCTATACACTTCCTTCTTTTCTCCCTCTCTTCCTTCCTGCCTGCCTGCAAGCCACTGCTTACCAAAATACTTTTACAGAGACTACAGCCCTACAAAACCGTACAGATGATATATTTCCTTGCTAGACAGGAATTTCTCTGACTAGTGCAGTTGTTTTACCATCAATGGTAGCCTTTTCTCCTTTGTCATGAAGAGTGTAATAGTGCCTAAGCATGGGGAAAATAATGTCTGCTGGCTGTCTCTGCCTAATACCTTGCAAAACTTAAAATTTTTTTTCAGCTTTAAGGTTATGATTCAAAATTCAGTAAAAACAGTCCTAGACTGGATCGAAATTCTAGTTACTGTGGTGTTTGTGGGGTTGACAAACTTTGATTCTTTTCTTTACTAATAGGAAGAAAAATTTGTACTCTCAGATAAAAAAAATAGCATGTTTTTTTCCAATGAAATAATGAAAATTGTATTAGAGATATCTTCCATTTATTTTTTATGCCTTGATTTCTGACGTTTCCAGGCATATATTTATAAGCCAAAACCTGTATTTGTATATTTATGATCAGCTGCACTACACTACACACTGTTCATATGTAACATATAGTATGCATGTTCATACAAGTAATGATGATACTAATGCCTTGCTAAAATAAGATGCATTAGACACAAAAGATCCCATGCTTTACCTCCTGCACATTAATACAAATTCAAATATTTTCACTCTTTTGAATAGATATAAATACAAAGAGAGTAACATTAGAATCTGTTGCTTAATCCACGTACTGTAACTGTATGTATTTGTGATATCTGCTTATTGCCTACACTTCTAAAACATTTGGAGTAAGCCTACAGCCTCTGCAGCCTTCATTTGTTGAAGGAGAGAGTTTGAAGTTTTCCATGAAGAAGTCTAGTGATATTTCAAAATTGCAGATGATTTATGACCTAAATGTATGAGCTTTCTTATTTCAGAATCAATTTCTTTCTGCAGGATTCCTGAGAGACTTTTCAGTCTCAGAAGAAAGAATTTAATAGGACTGTATGTCACTGACAGAATGAGATAGAAGGTAGTAGTCAGACAGACAGCATTTGAATATTTACCAGGCTAAAACTGAAACAGTCAATTTGTTGCATTTCAAAAAATATAACTGGGACAAGCACAATTGAAGACAGGAATTTATATTATGCCTTATATAATTAATCCTAAAAAAATATAAGAATGCTATTAAATTACTGTTTCTAGTGACATTTAATTGCAAGAATCAAACTGTTGTGTATTGATCTTTAATAGAACAAAACTTGCATAGCTCAAACACAATTTTATTTAACTTTGGGTTGTTTTTATTTTTAGTATTAACTTCTTGCAGAGATAATTACAGGGTTTGCCACTAGAAAAATCTTTCTTTTGACAATTAAGGTAAACACAAGTATTCAACAATATCACATAATTATTGGTAAAGTTATGCACAAATATATGCCATTATTTCTCTTCTCATTTCCGATAGCAATTAAGAAACAATGAGGATTTTGGAGTGGGAAAACCAAAGATGTTACCTAACTCATCCTCTTTTCCTAACTTAGGTTGAACCAAGGACTCTGAACCAGACCATTAGGACTCTGTATAACCTGATCCTACAGATCCACAGGGATATCCCAAAGCCTACTAGAAGACTTCTCTCCATAATCCACCCAAGGGAATACTGAAAGCTTTAATTTGGAGCCATTTCTTTTCTGCTTAAAATATTAAGAGAAACTTAGTACTCAATTCAATAGTTTAAACATACATACCTCATGCGAAGAGAACTAGACTATCCTAACTGGCTTTCATCTACAGCTCTAGAAAAGTGCATGGCCAGTGTAACATCTGCCAGACCAAACGTATGGTACTTGGCTACCTCAAAGCATTCAGATGGCACTAGCTGCTAAGGCATAAGCAATTGAATTGGGTTGCTTATGTAGCCTAGGAATGTGCTTTTCCTTAAGTTAGACATTTTTGTTAACAAAATGTGCTTTCAAGTGACAGTGACTGAATGCTATGGGACAAACATTGAATTGTTGGAAGAGAGCTGCCTAGCTCACTTTATTAGCCAGGTAGGTTTAAGATACTTTTTCATCAATAAGAACACTGAACCCTTTAGAAAGATTTCAACACCAGGCAAAAAAATAACATGGAGGAATCCTGTTTCTATGTGTGGTGCGATATGTGGTTGCATTAAACAAACTTTCCCAGAATGCTGAAAAGCACAAGGTTGATCTAAGTTGGCTAAAAGAAATGGAGATGGGAAAATGTTCTGAGTTATAATTTCTGTGCTCAGTTCTAATAACCAGAGGATTTTTTTCCTATCACTCTTTCAGAAATTAATCTACACTTACAAGTACACAATGTAATACCTGTCCTTTTGTCACAAACAGCAAATAATGTGAATCTCCAATGTGGGAATTTCTTTAAAGTGAGAAAATATCAGAATGCTAATAAAGCTGACACTGTTGCAGATGGCTTTTAAATCACACCAGGATGCACAGAGAAAAAGATTAAAAGCAATTTTAAATAGATAATAACCCTCTGAAAAAAATGTTTTCAAAATCTTAAATTCAAGCTATTACTGGAATTAACACATTTTCCCTCATAGGTATGCAAGCAATTTACATTTATCTTCTTGAAGGTATTTATTGAAATTCTTAGTAATGATTCTTTGACTCTATAGGATTAAAATAATTATGAAGGGTTTTCATTGGTTGTAAGCTGAAAGGTGAACTAATGAAAAAGAAGCTGCAGAACATGGCTAAATAACAAATATCTTTAGTTAAAAGGAATATACATATATATTCACACATATATATTTATTTTATTTTAATACAGATCATTTGTGTTTCAATATCATATTATCTACCAAACAGGTTTTGATCTTTGTGAATACTGATGTTAGTGCATTTAAAGTTATGACCTTATTTGCATGTCAGAATATTATTATTCAGTAACATCTTTTGTTCATTTTACATTTGTTTCAGTGCATCTGAAGTTTTGAGTGCAGCTTCTGAAAGTTACCATGTCTGCTCTCCATTACAGAGAGTGATTGATTATTAAAAGGTAAGGAAAAATAAAGTAGAAAGTAATTCTTTAAATGGCCATCTAAATTTTTGTTCAAGTCCTATTCCACCATTTTGCTAGGTTAGCATAAACTGCATCTTAATGGCCAAGGTTAGAGGTGAAATAGATTTCACATGCTTCATGAAGACCTACTGAGGGTTTTTCCCACAAAACTTAGTAGCTCAAATTTTGTTTTGGAAGAGGTAACATGAAGGCTGAAAGCACAGATTTCTGAAATCATGGTAAAGTTTCTGCCCTGGAATAAACTGAAGGTAATTGCTGCAAATATTTTGGGTTGGTTTTTGGTTGTTTTTTTTTTTTTCTGCTAATAATCTGTGATTAATGTTTGCATCATGTTCTGAAGAGGAAAACACAATTTAAGATATTAAGCTTGCCATTGTCAAAAATGCTCTTTGATGAAAGATTACTGAGATTGTAATTCAGCTGATTGCAGTTTTGCCCACTAGATTCTGATCTCTAGTAGACCTGATATGTAAGCACACTTTTAAGAGCAACCAATGGAAGACATCCCTCTAGTATGATAGGAAGTAACCCACATCCCTGTCTATCCTTCAATGACCTAAAGCCTTCTGTTGTTATGCAAGTGCTACGTGCACAACTTTAAAGGTAGCATTAGTGAGATGAATTAGATTCACTGGTTAGTCAAAAGGTGTTGTCTATTTAATAATAATGCAAAATAAACAGTAAGTAAGCACATTCTAATCTCATTTGGTAACTCCTGCTAGTTTTCTCTCCAAAGACTAAGAGTTTTGTTGACAGAATAAAATGAGGGAGTCACACATGGATAATTTTTGATTGAGAAATTAAAGAGAAACTTTAATTTAGGATCTGGTTCTAACAAACACACTTGTTCATGTTGAATAGTTCCTTAAACTATAAATAAACTCAGTAGGAGAGTAAGTAAATTCCCTTTTAATTTTAAAATCAATGCCTATGTACATTTTAAAAGCAATTAGTGAGCAGCAGTTTGTGGTGGATTATTAAAAGAAATGAAAAAATAAAAGTAAAAAGTAATTATTTTAATTATCATCAGACTTTTTTTAAACTCAAGTCTTAACTCATCACAAGGCTTTCTTCCCGTTATAGAGGAAAACAAAAATATGAAAATATATCTCCTTTGCTATCTTAGAGAATTTGAAATCTAGGAAAAGAGGGAGAGTATGAGAAATGTAAGGTAAAAAAAGGAGGATAAGAAGGAAAGAGATACAAAGGAACTTGGTTTAAAATAATGTTATTAGTTCATTACCTGTATAATAAGAGAAGAATTGCTAATGTGTATGTATGACATGAGCTACTGATTTGAGCACAGGATTAAGATTAAAAAATCACAAGTTTCTGAGCGAACATTTGACCTGAATGTGAATAAGCTATGCAGACATTTCAAGCTATAAATTTCTCTAAACCTCTACTTGATTGCAACTTCAGGTCATAGCTGAAATAGTGGTGTGCAATGCAGCCACTGTTTTCCTGAACTCATTCCATGTTACCCTTTCCTTTTAATCTATGTAAGATTATTAGTATTACCTTTCTTGTGCTGAACTGGAGTATTTACTCAGTATTGCAAAACTACTACAACATATTTCTAACTCAGCATATAGGTCACCTTCATTTTATTAAGGGGGCCTCCTTTTCTTAATATTTCCTCAACCTGTAAAACATGACTGGGAGCTGTCTAAAATTCATCTCACGTCAGCTATGTAAGCAAAAAAACAGGATCTGAAGGATCTAAAAATAAATAAATTAGCCTTTTTTCAATCTTTTACAGTTTGAGGAGTTCAGTTTTTATCTCTGTTTTGTCAGTTCAACTCCTTCACTTATAAAATAACATTAACCCTCCAATTACCTTTCTGATGTAGGCAAGCTATAGTAACCAAGATTTACACTACAGTGAATAGCTCTGCAAAGTACTAACAGAAACAAGTGCAGAAAGCTTTGTGAAAGAATAGAAGTTAGAAAATAGAAAAGAATTTAAGAGAAGCTGCATGGGTCTTTGACAACCTGGTTTAAGGGAAGGTGCCTCACACATAAACAAAACAGAAAAAATAACATAAAAGAGAGCACAGCTTTTTTGAGTTACTGTTTAACCAGATACTTCCAAGCAATCTGGGCAGATACTTAGCCACATATTTGCTCAAATCCTCAGTATTTTCTGCATGAATCCAAAAAGCAAGCATTGTGGTGATGAATGCTACAAAGAGTAACTTTCAGGTAAAAACCTCCCAGAGTGGAAATCAAGACCTTAATTAAATTTCTAAACTGTATGGGAGAAATGGCTGCCTCAGTACCGTGTTTACAGAGCTGGGAGCCTACATAGGCAAAGGTGTACATCTTGCCTCTTGAATACTGATTGAATGCAATATGATTTTAGGAGGCACTAAGACTCCAACTGAATAAAACTCGCTAAGTGGGCACTAAAATTCTATTTTGTATAACTAGCATGGTAAGTTATCTTCAAAACATTTTTTCTTTTCTTTTTATGGAGATAGTATTACAGTTTTAAACAATGAATTGCTAGATAGTGCACTTAAAACACTTATTTGTGATCTAGAAAATCTGCTGATAATTCTGCCGATAATTCTGCCTTCTGGTAGTAATGAAAAAACATAGTTTCATTGCCATGATTTTTTTTCTTCATCTTTAAGTTACATATTATAGTGAGGATGTAGATTTTGACTGAATTTGGTCTATTTTGTGTGAAAAAACTGAAAACCAATTTAATCAGGAAAGAACAAGCCTCAACACTACAGTGTTGAGTAGCTGCAGTAATCTAAAAGATAAGGGCAAGGTCTAATTTTTATTCCACAGCCTGATTACAAATTTTGTGTAAGTCTATGTGCAAAATACATGCCCAGTTTTTGACATTGGGGTCAGAAGATACTATGCAGTCCAGTCCCCACTTTGGCCACTAGGATAGGGAGCAATAGAGTCAATCTATCCAGCTTTAGTCATGAACTCCTGCTGACTTTTTCAGTTTATAAAATCTGTGGCTACACCTTGATAGTTTGGAGAATTCAGCAGCAAAACTGCCTGATCATGAGCAGGCATTCACATGTTTTCTCAGCTATGTTATAATGGCAAAAAGCCACACTGGAAATCACTTTAAGGAACTGATCTTATTTTCATGTGTAAAGGGGCAATGGGCTGTGCAGAAACAAGTGACTAAGAGGCAGGTGAATGGGACTCTGCAAGACTGTTTTATTGCTGAAGTACCAGGTATCATTGTATCATGGCTAGGGTACAAACATAAGAAAAAAAAAAAAATCAAAAATTCAGAAATTCACTTTAACTCAAAAAACTAAAACTGCTCAGAAGCTTGATATACCAAGTCTACCTTGATTCAGGGTTTCCTTTATTTTGAAGTACTTATTCTAAAGTTAGAGATCTGGCAAGATTTTGCTAAGTACTATACTTGGAATCTTTTCTTAGTTGCTGTAATACCAAATCTAGTTAACAGGTCTTAGAATTTGATAATTCCTCTAGGCTTCAAAAATAGAAAATTCATTTTCTTGGTTTCTTTTTTTTTTTTTTT